>DF368095.1:0-10745 GCA_000787875.1 Solanum virginianum
ATATATATAATATATGCATCAGTACATGTTTGTTGCAGGTAATAAACTACCAGTGGGGCTAGTAGTAGATACACAACTTAGCTTACTAGGACTATTACATTGCTTCTTCATTCATATAAAAAGAGTTCCTACTTTATCTGCTTTAAATTTCTTTCGAACAAACAAGGGAGGAACTGCATATTTTATCAGAGAGTTTGCTTCCTTTAGCTGTGTTCCTTTTTTAGACAAAATATTTGCCACTTGATTAGCTTCGCGGTAGTCATGCTTCAATGGTGGGCTCCCCAGTTGGTGAAGTAATTTCCTGCAATCATTCAACATATGCATGTAAAAGGGGTGATCTTGGGATAGTAATTGTATTATTGTTTGGCAGTCGATGTTAATTTCCAAGGGGACAAGGTTTTGTTCTAGTGCTAATTTCAATGTTATCTCTTTGTCTTGAGTTGCCCATAAAACCTAGTACCTATTTGCCATTTTGTCCCTAATCACTCCCCCTATTCCGCTGATATTAGTTTGCTCTTCTATAGATCCATCAGTGTTAAGCTTATAACCTAAAGAAGGAGCTTTCCATTTGATGAAACAGGGCTTTAGTCTATAAGTATTTTTTGCCTTAGTAAGGTATTTAAATTCTGCAGCTAGGGAAAATGGCGTGTTATGGTTTGTAATTGTTTGTTTGTTATTATGGATGTTCTCGTTTCTAATTAGCCATATGTGCCATAAGTAAAAAGAGAACAAATCCCTCCAGTTTATTTTTTTATAAAGGATATTTATTTTGAGGAGAGCCTGCAACCATCAAGAGTTGTATTAGAGTTTAGCAATGGTGTCTGTGATCCCAGATGTTACCATATAGGTTTGGCTATTTTGCAATGAAAGAAGTTATGTGGGCCTGTTTTAGGTATGTAGATGATGCCTATTTTGCATAGGTATCCTTTTGAAGACAGCTTTTTGTGCTGACATATCCATAGGAAATGTTTAATTTTATTTAGACATTGAAGGTCCCAGATCCATTGGTATATGCTATTGTTTGTATGGGGTGTAAAGTCTTCTTGTTGGAGATGTTAGTAAACACTTTTCGTGCTTAATGAGTCTTTTGGGCTGAGACTCTAGAAAAGCTTGTCTTTAGGACTTGAGAACGGGATATATAAACTTCCTATGGTTTGGATAAGTTGTTCAGGGAGTGGGGTCAAAAAGGAATTCCATTTCCATTGCCCCATGTCGTCTAGGGCCTGGTTCATAGTCATGAGTTTGTCAGACAATTATAGAGGTCCTTGGATAAATTCTCAAAGGGTTTTGTTGTTTGGAAACCATCGATCATACCAAAGGAAAATGTCCTTCCCCAACCCCAGAGTCTATTTTAAGCCTTGTCTACAAATTTCCCATCCTGTGGCTGAGTTCTTCCAGACTATTCCATGGGAGGCCTTAGTTCTTAGAGGGGCGGAGTGGTTTGTGTTTGTGTGCAGGTATTTCCCCTTAAGATTCTAGCCCATAGACAGTTTGGGTTCGTAGTTGCTCGTCATGCTAGCTTGGTCAGGAGAGCTCTATTTTTTGTATAGGCATATTGGAGACCTAGACCCCCCATTAATTTTGGGTTTTGTCACTATGTTCCAGTTTATAAGGTGTAGTTTGCACTTAGTACTTGTAGACCCCTAGATAAAGTTTCTTTGTGCTTGGTCAATCTTTTTGGAAATTTGTGAAGGGAGTTTAATGTATTGCATTAAGTGGGTAGATATATTATTCAGAGTGGCTCTTCCTGTTATGTTAAGGAATTTTGTTTTCCAACTCCCTAGTTTGTTCCTAATGTTATCAATTATGAATTGGAAATCCTTAAGTGTTGGTTTCTTGTGAAAAATAGGGAAAACTAAATATTTTCCTATTGTGACCCCACTTTTGATCTTAATGATGCTGGAAACGTTATTTTTTTGGTCAATATCACAGTTATTTGAGAAAAAAATCTTTGACTTTGAGTAGTTGATATTTTGCCCTGATTTGGAACAGAAATCTTGAACTACCCTATTTATTGTGGCGCTACATTTAGTATCTGCTTTTGCCATTAGGATTAGGCCGTCTGCAAAGAACAGATTTGTCAAACTGGGCCCATTTCGAGCTATCTTAATAGGGTTTCAATTTTTATTAACTACCTCTTCTTTTATATTTCTAGATAGGCGTTCCATACATAGTATAAATAAGTACGGAGAAAGAGGATTCCCTTGTCATATTTCCCTTGTGGGACTAAAAAACTCAATACGATCTCCGTTTAGAAGGATTGTTGTTATGCTAATGTAGATGCAGGACATAATTATTTTGATAGCATGTTTGGGGAAAACAAAGAAATTAAGGGTGTCTCTTATGAAAGACCATTCCAATTTGTCGAAAGCTTTCTCTAGGTCAATTTTAATGAGCATATTTGCATTTTTCCCCTTTATCTTATTAAAGTGCGATATTATTTCTTGAACTATTATCGCATTGTCCCCGACTTCTATTTTCCAAAAAGCTCACTTGACAGGGCCCTATGATTTGATTAATCATATTCTTTAGACTACTAATAAGGATTTTGGTGATGATTTTGTAAGTGGTGTTGCATAAACTTATTGGTCGAAAATCCCTAAGCTCTTTAGCCTCTTTCTTTTTTGGAATGAGACAAATATGGGTCTCATTGATTTGGTCTGGCATAATACCATTTTTAAAAACTTTTCGGCATAAAGTAGTGACGGAGGGTCCCACCGTGTCCCAATATTTTTGGTAGTAAAAAGGGTGTAGCCCATCCAACCCAGGAGCCTTGTAGGGTTTGAAGGAGTTGATAGACAAAATAATCTCCTCATCTATTGGGATATTCTCTAAGTGGGATAGGTTGTAGCTGATGTGGGCCCCTTGGGGGGGAGGGGACTGACATAAGAAGGAGTAGTTGTGATATGTTTTGAAGAGATTTTTAAAGTGAGAAAGGGTGAGGGCCATGATTTCTGCATGGCTATGTACGTAGTCTCTTTCTTCGTTTTGAAGTAAACTTATCTTATTGTTTCTTCATCTGTTTAGGGTGGAAAGATGAAAAAATCTAGTGTTTGCGTCCCCTTCTTTAAGCCAGTTGATTCTAGATTTAAGTTTCCGGAATTCTTCTTCTAGACAGAGGATTTTATTATATTCTTCAGTGAGTTCGGCTTCCAGATCTCGGAGGTATATACTATTAAAGTAATTTAGAGATCTTTAGATGCCCCTATTCTTTTAAGAAGGGTCTTTTCCCTGTTGAAAATATTTCCATAAACCAGTCTATTCCATTTCGTGACTTCTTTTTCAAAAATGGAAATTACTTTTAGAATATCTGTCTCGTTTCTCCAGCTCCCTTTGATAATTTCTATAAGGTCAGGATAGGATGCCCACATGCTTTCGGACCTGAAGATTTTATGCTTGTGAGGATTTGTTTTACTACCTAAGGTCAGCATTATTAGATAGTGGTCTGAGTGTGTACGGGGCAGATGTTTGACATGAGCTTTTGGAAAAGCCTCTATCCAATCTTCTGTGGCCAAAAATGATCTAACTCTCGCTAATGAGCTTTGATTTATCTTTGAATGTTTTATTGAGCTATGTGAAGTTGCTACCTTGGAAACCTAGATCTATTAGCTTGCATTGGTTTATGACTTTCCATAGTTCCTTAGATCTTTGTGAATAGATTGGACGACCCTCTTGTTTCTCATTGCTGTTTAGAAGTTCATTGAAGTCTCCTTCAATTAGTCACTTATTTTTAAGTTGTTTTTTGTTTTTCTTAAGTTTTCCCAGAGTATTAAGCATTGATTTAAATGGACATGGGCATATATACAGCTTAGTAACCAAGAACAGTTTGTGGTACTTACTTTAACCATGACATGGATTTTTTGATTGGTTGTTGTGATTTCATCCATATCCAGCTGGGAGTCCTCCCATAGCAGGATGATGCCTTCTGAGTTTCCTACTGTTGGTACTTGGATCATGTTATTAAAGTTCAAATCATCTAGGAGTGGTTGATGGTCTTGCATTTTTGTTTCCAACAAAGCAACTATGGGTGGCCTATGCCAGTCTAGAAGTGACCTAAAGTTGTGTCTAATGTTTGCCCCGCTCCCTCCTCTACAGTTTCAGATTATGAAATTCATAGAGTTATAAAGGGGTTGGGATGGTGCTTCTGGTAGTGGAATCTCCCTCTGCTGATTCACCTTTATCAGTGTTGGGTTGAGGATAACTATGAAATTTAATTTCCTATGTCCTGATTTACTGGGGCTCGAATGTCTAGGGATGTTTTCCTTAGGCTTGGAGGACAGATTATTATGCATTTTTTTATGAATTATTCTTTGAATAGTAAGATCTTTATCTCCTTTAAGATTGTTATTTTTGTCCGAGTCTCTCTCATTACTAGTAGTGTTTCCTCTAGTTCCTCTACATTTTGAGCTTTTCCTACGTTGGGTACTATCGTATTCATAACAAGTGGAGGTTGAGGATAGACTTCTACATGAAGGGCTCATGGAACGTAGTTTGGAACCACCATCGGGGGGGATTCCTCCTACCTGGTCGACTCTAGTGGTGAACTAAGGTGGATGGGTTCCATTGCTGTCAACTGGGTGGGCCAGGGTGATATTGTTGTCTCCACTGATGGGGGAGGGAAGAATTGGGTCGGATACATTATGGGGTCCAGTGTTATAGGAGGCGTTTGGATGTGCTGGAGTGGATTTAGCAGTGGCATTTCCCATGTTGGAAAAGGAAAGAAAGATAGCTGCAGGGTTTGAGTGAATAGTGGGTGTGGAAATATTGAGGATGTCCACATGTGGTTCTGATAAGCTTCCACTCTCAGCCTTATTCCCTCTGAGATAATGTCGGATATGAAGGTGGGATTCTGGACTATTATTATGACTTCCCTCCCATTTACTATCGCGGAGAAGGAGATTGCTTGGTTACTTTTTTGTAAGTAAAGGTTTTTGATTCAAGGAACTTACCTGTGGCCGCAAACAAATTCACTTATACCTAGGCTTTTGATTGCTAGCTTGTCCTTTTTTACTTTTAGATCCTCGAAAAGATACTGTACTCCATTGTTCTTCGTCTGCCTTTGTTGTACTTACCTTGTTTTTTCCCTTGTCCTGCTTTGGAGATGCTTGGTTGGGATCCTCTGACTTGCTTGCTTGTTCCCCTATTTTTTCCTTTTCACAGTTACTCGTGTTGTGGCCTATGACTCTACAAGAACTACAGAAGGTGTCTAGGCCTTCGTACATTATCTGTTGCTTGTGGCTACCTATTAGCACCGCTTTCTTGATTGGGACCTCGAGTGCTACCTCCACGCATATTCTCGCATATCTACCTCTTAAGGCTTGAGATGTGCATATGTCTGTTTTTACAAGCCTTCCCATAGTTTGACCGACCCTAGCTAGTATTTGGTGGTCATAAAATTCAGTAGGCAGCTCTGGTAGTCTTACCTATATGGAAGATGTGGTTTCTCTTGCTACTGATGCTACAAAGTTTGGGGTCCATTTTCGTACTGATAGGAAGTAGCCATTCACGAACCATGGGCCATTCTGTGGAACATGTTGAAGGCTGTCTTCCATGAGAAACTTTGCAATGTAGTAATCATATCCTAAATCGAGCAGAATGATTTCCTCCTGTGTGTTCCATAGTATTTGCAGCCTTGTTTTGATGTATTGGTGGCTGAACCTTTTTCTTATTACCTTGATGATTACTGAGTAGATCCACGGTTGATAGATTTTCTACTTATCTATGTCTGAAAGTGTGATGCTACCCAGGTGCTCGTTGATTTGCCAGTGATCTAGTTGCTCCTCGATTTTCTGGTTGTTAAGTGTCATTGTATTCATTTCTGATATTTCAGTGGCTCTACCTGTTCCCCTTCCAACGGCACCTCCCCCTTTTTATTTGGGTAAGAAGATGTTAGAATATTTTTGAAGGATAAGATGTTTGAGCTTTCTGGTGAGCCTTGCTTCATGACTGAGTCTATCATCATATCCCCCTCCTCTTGCTCCACTGGCGAAGAGTGCTTGCAGATCTCAAGATGTTTTTTACTCTTTGGGCTTTGTGCGCTGTTATTTTCAGATGTGTGGCGTTGGATATTGTTTCAGTCAGTGCTGTGAATTCCTTGTTCCAAGACACCGTCTAGAGCCTTTCCTCTATCCGGCGGATCTGGTGGGTTTAGTGTTTCTTTGGAAAAGATGCTGGGCTTTGGAAACTATAGAGTCGCCGATGAAATATAGATGGGTCTCATATTACTCCGCCCTTTTGGCTTAATTAAATCTAATCCCCTATGCATGTTATTATGATCATGTTATGGGATACAGAAAGGCAAGCTTGGAGAAGCCTGAAAATAAACTTATGAGGAGCTAATGACATATGCAAAAGTTCACGTGAAGAGATTGGCCGAGTTTCTAGGGTGCCCATTTGATGAGGGTAAATAGGAGGAACTGTTCGTAAGAATTTCTATTGGTGTACATAAATGTGTTCTTCAACTAATTGGTTTCATCCGATATCTATGTCTTTCAATTTTAGGTGTGCACAAGTAGACACTTACACTTGCACAGTGTTTAAAAAAATAGATGCGCACATGTTTTTTGGTATCCTACGTTGCAATACATGTCCTACGTATATTATGTCATGGATGATTTGTGTATCGACATGCTTGTTCATCTTTAGACAAGTGCATAAACTATTATGTATTACATAATATCAATTGAGATCAAATTAAATAACATATTTATGTATTATACCATTTCTATTTGGATTTCTTCTTTTTAACATATATCTCAAAAGATTAGCAAATATGTATCATGTCACGTGACTCGCGGTAGAACACATGTTTAAGTTACTATTGTTTAAATGTCTCATTATGCTTTCACCATTTGAATAGAACCAAGAGTAATGGCAGTGCTTCGCATGACTGAAGCCAATTTGTTTATCAGCTAATCATATACTAATATTTTGTTTTTCTTTATTTCTCTAACAGGAAGTGGAGAAAATAGTGAAGAGTTGCAGCTTTGACACTTTGAGCAGCCATGAAGTGAACAAATCTGGAGATTTTATTACTTGGTTCCCAGCTCCTTACAATTCTTTCTTTAGACAAGGTGGTATTGGGGATCATAAAAATTATTTGGATGCAAACACAATTCAACGTATTGATGCATTGACTAGAGAAAAGTTTCATGCTGCTGGTTTCATGTATGGAATTTAATTAATAAGCATGCAACTATATGTGATGTTTAACTTTAATAATTAATGAGCATATTGTAACTATGTTGTTCTATTTCATTGAGTGTCCTTTCTTTTTCTTTCTGATTTCCTTGTTCTCTTTGAGTTGTAATTTTGAAATATGATCTCTTTTCAAGTGTTAATGTTTTTCAAGTTATTGGAAAAATATTTTAAAAAATAGTTTCTCTAGAAACACAAACTTCTGAAAAATGAAGAAAATTATAAACTCTCTAATAAAAGTAGAAAAAATAAGCTTTATTAGTGACAATTTATAAATGACGATCTATAATTTTTTTTAAGTGAGTTCAATATATAAAGAAGAAAATTCTCCAATTGATATCTTCATTAAAGTAATGCAATTAAAATCAATTTCAAAATAGAGGGAGTAATTAATCAAATTAAAAGTTGCTCATACACGTACCATATATTATTGAACTAGGAGACGTGGCCCATGCTGGCATGATACACATTGGTATCTTCATTAAAGTAATGTAATTAAAATCAATTTCAAAATTGCAAGTAGGCATATGTAGACATGATATATTAATTGCGATATTTTAACTACAGGAGCTAAGTTTGATATATATGTACATTTTATTTACATAATCAAAAGAAAAACGATGCATGACGATGTTGAAGGTCAAGCAAAATATTGTAGACCTATTATGCAAGGTAGACAAGGTAAAATATGAGTGTTAGATGATTTGTAAAGTGAAAGTATTTTGCTGCTATGAGTATAATAATTTACCAAAGACTAGAAGTAGTGAAGCAATAACGATTGAAAATATATATAAGGAAGATCTTATGTGGGATTGTACCCATGTAGTAGTGTCACACATTTTCAAGTCTTGTAGTGTCACACATTTTCAAGTCCTGATCAAGTTAAGTAAATCTGAGAAAGACTGAAAGAGTTATCTATTATCAAGATGGATATAGAGGTTGATAAATTTGTGCTTGAAGCCAAGATTAATAGTTAAAATTATACATCCTCCTTGAAACAAAACTTCTAAGATGATTTTTAAATATTTTAAATTATTAATTATTGTTAATTATAATAGTTTTTTTGGCATAATTTTAATATATATATATATATGTATGTGTGTGTGTGTTACTCCCCTTGCCTCAATTTATATGTAACTGATAAAATTTCAAAAGTCAAAATTTTTTATATTTCTTTTAATTTTTAATTTTTTTAATTACTGTGATTTAAATTAAGTTTACGTCATTTTTAAACAATATATGTTATTCGTCTATCTGTATTTATGTGACACCGATTCAAGTGTTGATTGAAATTTTTGTATGTCTTTTAAATATTTTAAGTTGTTAATTCTTGTGATTTATAGTATATATTTTTTATTTAATTTTTAGATATATCACTATTGTTAATTATCTAGACTTTTACAAACTTTTTATGTAGTTTTTAAATTAAAAATACATGTTACTTTTTTTTATCATATTGTATGTGACGCCGATAGATTAATTTCAATAATTAATCGAATGTTTTATTTCTTTTAAAATATATTAAGTTATCAATTATCATGGTTTATAGTATTTTTCATACTTTCACATAACACATTTCAGAAATATTTTAAGTTGTCAATTATTATGATTATTAGTATTTTTTATGCAAATTTTAACTATAAATAAGACAAACAAACTAAAATGGAAGAACGATCAAGAAATTACATATGTATATTCTCAAGTTTCTCAAGTAGTTAGGTCGACCTGCCCTGTTTGAGCAACTTGAACTACCTCTTATATAGCACAGACCCAATATATATTACTTTTTTATATGACATGGATAAAATTTTGCGAATCATTTAAATTTTTATATGATTTTTCAATATTTTAAGTTGTTAATTACTGCAATTTATAGTACTTTTTACATAATTAAGAATATATGTATCACTCACTATGTCTCAATTTATGTAGCACATACAAATTTTCAAGAGTAAACTAATGTTTTTCAAATAATTTAAGTTATCAATAATTGTTATGTATATATAAAATTTATGTGGCGCTGATAAAATTTTAAAAATTAATATAATTTTTTTATATTGCAATTTGTTAATTATTGTAATTTTTATAATAACCAAAAAACAATTCAATTTTTCTTTTCCAATGTACTAGTAACTCGAAGACTATATAGCCCCGGGTTTGCGATTGTCAAAGAGAAAAAATAAAGGATATGACAACAAAAGCCACGTGAGACATATCAGAAAGGGGCAATTTAGTCATGATGTTCAAAATATTACATCATGTACAACTGTTGGATTCCTTATTAACCAATAGTGTTGTTTTACTGTATTGTCTTTACCAAGATGAAGCAATGCAACATACCTCTTCGTATGGAAGTCACGTAACATATCTCTTTTACATGACACGCAAGTTTTTGGACGATGGAACAGACATGTGAACTGTCCCTTCTAATGTAAGGGAATTTGGTAGCTTTCTCAGATTCAGTATTATAAAAACATTGAATATATAAGTGATTCTAACTCTTTTGAATTGTTTCGTTTTATGGAAGCTCACAACGAGTTTAATGTTGAGTCCTCACCACATGAAAAGTGGGGGGAGAAAACAGTTTATGTCAAATAAATGGTTTTTGGTTTATCCCTGTTTGTGTCCCAAAAATTGTTAAGAGTCCTTAATGAGTTCAAGCCACTTCCTAATGATGTAATTTTGGCTTCTTTTCCCAAAACTAGTACTACATGGCTCAAATTTCTACTCTTTTTTTTTCATCATCTATCGTTCTTCTAATAATGAGTCTTCATTAGTCGATCAACATCCCTATGATCTTGTTCCTTTCCTCGAATTTCAAGACTTTCCTTCAAACAATTCTTCTAATCCAATTATGAGGAGGATTTTGGAACAAATATTCCATATCAACTTCTAGGCAAAACTCTTTATAATTCATCTAATAACAACTCGTGTCGAGTTGTTTACCTAACAAGAAACCCTAAGGATATACTCATATCGTTGTGGCATTTCATAAATAAAGTGAAGGGCGCGGAAGAAGATGGATTGTGGTCTCTTGAAGAAGCACAAAATAAATTTTGCAATGGCATATGATAAAGAATTGAATGGAAGAAGGTTTTTTCTGAGAAATCAATTAGAAGAAGAAGAAGTAATGTTCTTCATTAGTATTCCACAGTGAATACAGAGATGTATATATATGTACAAGTGAAGTCCATGCTACTACTATATACCTACTTCCCATGTGATTACCACCTACATTTAATCCTAACTAACTAACCATTAATTAACTGAAATACAAACTAATGTGGGAACTAACTCTAATAACTAATGCAGCTAATGATTCCCAATACTCCCCCTCAAACTGGATGTATTCAAAAGGTTCAATAATCCAAGCTTGCTTAGTAAGAAGTCATGTTGTGTTCTTCCTAATGCTTTGGTAAGCAAGTCGGCTTGCTGATCCTTGGTGTTGATTTCTCTCTAATGAAATGACAATCTATCTCTATGTGTTTTGTACGTTCATGAAACACCGGATTGGCAACAATTTGTAATGCTGATTTGCTATCACAATT
>DF368093.1:0-13911 GCA_000787875.1 Solanum virginianum
ACAACTACCATATTAGTCTGGGTCTGGTTACCATATATGAAACTTAACAAACTAGCTCATCTAATTCAATCCAGCATATTCTTTTATGGTAAATAGAGTATATACCACAAGTTCGTTATCATGTATTGTTAGTAAATTCGTACAAGAACCTTTTCGCATATAATTACTAGAAACGTAAACGTGCGGTGCTAGACAATGTTACTTTTGGTGTAAGATAAAGGCACTAGGACCTTCTATATATGACAAGCTGAACTTTTGTAATTTTGTACTCCATTTCTTCTAATTCAATTTGGACTTTACAAGTTCTTGTAAGAACTAAGAATATTGATTGAAATGAATATTTTATCATAATATTAATTGATATGTAATTTTATGTCTTAAAAATAATTGGAGAATAAGTAATAAACTAATGATAAAGAAAAAATATAAAAAATAAGTTTTTATCTTGATATGTTAAAATTAACAAGTAAAAGTGAAATTGAAAATGTCTTTTAATATACCTGATAAGTAAAAGTGAACGGAGGTTGAAGTTTTTTTTAAAAAAAGAAGGAAACCCCCCATCCCCAACACAACAAAGAAATTTATCACTCTTCCGTCTCATTTTACATGACTTACTTTCCTTTTTAGTTAGTCCCAAAATGAATAATACATTTCTATATTTAGTAATAATTAAATTTTAAAATATTAATTTTACCCTTCATAAAATGATTTACAACCATACAAAATCTATCATTTATTTTATAACATATATTTCAAAATTATTTCTTTCTTTCTTAAATTTCGTACCAAGTCAAATTAACTCATGTAAAATACAACCAAATGGGTATTTTCTTTGGATGTTATCCATGTAAATGTCTTTAAATAACTATATAAATAGTAGTAGAAATCAAATTTAGATTTTGAGAATATGATTAACTAGGATAATTTAGTAATCGTTAATAAATGTAACTAGTTTTTTTTTTAAAGAGAATTATCAAGTCAATACGAGCCAAGTCAAATGGGATAAATATTTTTATCCTCAGTTGAAATAAGCTTTTTTGTTTTGTTTTTTTAAAAAATACAACAATAATTTATCTAGTGAAATTCAAATAAATGAAAAAAGTAAAATGTACGCTAATTCTTTATAAAGAAAGAGACATCGTTTCTGAAAAACTTTTGATTACGACTCAAATGCAGTAACCATCACACAACGCTCCCATAGAAAAACCTGCCATATAGGGGCACTAGCTACAGATTTGCCATATTTCCAACTGTCGGTCCAGAAACTATAATTTTAGCACTTCATCACTAAATGTCAATAAGGAATATGGATTACTACTTGAAAGAATTATCAAAATGACTTATTCAAACAATTTTTGCAAATTTTATCGGAATTAAAACACAAAAAAAGGAAAATAAATTATTACATTTTTATATCCACCTCTTAGAAATGAAGGAAATTTGGAGTGGAACTACCTTTAGAAAACTTATTAATTCGGCTATGTCCTCCGTTTCAATTCTTTTAATCCGTTTAAAAGTATATCTCTTTTTTCTTTTGAGTATTCTTTCGTTCTAACTTTCTGCATACATATTTAAACTATATACTATTTGATATATTTTACATATTTTTAGCTTAAATCTGTCACATTTAAAAGTTTTTTTAAAAAAAAATTATGATAAATTAAATTTAGACAAATAAATCTGGAAATGTTCAAGTTGGTTACTAGAAGCTAAGACATCTTGAAATGACTTGCTACAAAATTGATCGTGCGTTGGACCGTAATTAGACAGCAAAGCATTAAAAGATTTTTCTAAAATTTTTTGTAGCTAGCAGAAATTTGCTTTTCGTTTTTCGATATGATTGAAAACTTAAAAAAATAAATATACCATCCAATCATATCTAATCATAAATGCGAAGGAACAGCAAGTTCGTGGAGCACCTTATCTAGTATAGGAAGAAACTAAGAAAAGACTTTAACAAATATTATATATATAAACTGAATTCTATCGAGTATTTTAATTTATTATGAGAAGTTGTCTGTATTTTTGTTATATAAATATAGTAAACTTACTAAATATCCGCGGTTACGTGTTCTTCTAGGTAGTTGATTTAATTTTAAGGTAAAATATATGAATAGTTTTTTAAATTTATCGATAAATTTCATTTTAGATAGTCAAACTAATATATAATTGAATACTAGAACATATGATAAGAAATTTCTAATAGACACTTTTAATTTAAATTTTGAAAACGTTTATATGCATGTTCTTGAATATTCATTAAATAGATAAATTAATCACTTAATTAAAATGTCAAAAGTTTTTCTAACTATACCTATTATAGTAAAATTTTACGTTCTTTCGAGTAAACGTCCATGTATATAATTAGAAGATATGACATAATTTATGTATTAATTAACTCAACTATCTTGTATTTTGATTCCAATTAGAATATATTGTAGTTTGCATATCTAAATAAAATTTACTAGCAAACTATTATGGATGCATGTATTTAACCTTTGATTTAATATAAGTTAAAATCTAATTAACATGAAGTAGTTTACGAATACACAAGGGATGACGCTTGCTGTTTTTCATGTTAAGTTGGTACCTTGTTTCATCATTTTAATTTCTGTCAAGTCAATAAACATACATTACCCGCTGAATATTTTTATTTTATTTTAAAGATTAGATTAGATTATTATTATTATTTTTGGATAATAGCACCTAACAGATGGCCACACTAATTGTTCTCACGATTCTTGCCTTAATCCAAATTTAACAAGGGAAAATTTAAAAAAAAAAAAAAACAAGATGGTGCGTCCCCATCACTTAGTTTTTGACATTCCTTTGTACCCTTTCTATTTAAATATCTATATAAAGGAGCCAAAAGGCACCAAATACAATCACACTTGCCTCTCAAAAAAAACATATTAGAAATTTATAAACTCATTATACGATGGCCAATATTCATTTGATTTTCCCACTTTTATTTGTATCTTGTTTCTTTTTTCCATCCACTACTAATGGCTACTCTAAGGAAGCCATAAAAGCTTGGTGCTTCCAAACACCTCATCCACAACCTTGTGAATATTTCTTGTCAAAAAATCCCAAATTTACATCTCCCATCACCAAAAAATCTGATTTTCTAAAAGTGTCACTTGAATTAGCCCTAGACCGTGCGTTACGTGCCCAAACGAACACATATTCACTAGGTTCAAAATGTCGCAACGAGCGCGAAAAAAACGCATGGGCTGATTGTGTTGAACTCTATGAACACACAATCAACAAAATTAAAAACACAATTGATCCACACACTAAATGCACAGCTAATGATGCTCAAACATGGCTAAGTACAGCCTTAACAAATCTCGAAACATGTAGAGCTGGTTTCCAAGAATTGGGTGTTACGGATTATGTTATGCCACTAATGTCAAATAATGTGTCATCTTTAATTAGTAACACGTTAGCTTTGAACCATGGTTATTATAACGAGCCAACTGCGACTACTGCTAGTCAAGTTGATGGATTTCCAACTTGGATATCTCCAGGTGATAGAAAATTGTTGCAATCGTCGTCGTCGCCAGCTTCTCAGGCTAATATAGTGGTGGCTAAAGATGGTTCTGGGAATTTTAAGACAGTGAAAGAAGCTGTGGATGCTGCTGGAAAGAGGAAAGGTAGTGATAGATTTGTGATATATGTGAAGGCTGGGATTTATAGTGAAAATGTGGAGATTGGAACAAAGGTGAAAAATGTTATGTTGATTGGAGATGGCATAGGAAAAACAATTATTACAGGAAGCAAAAGTGTTGGAGGAGGATCCACCACCTTTAAATCAGCCACAGTTGGTAAGTATCTATAGTGAATTCGAGCATGAAGCCTTTCATTTACATATTTAAAACTACGATAAAAATAGTTGTATAAGTCACAATAATTGATAATACCAAGATATATGAAAAAATTACGATAAAAAAAGATTTTCTATTACCTAGTCAAATGATCCTGTCGTACCTAAATTCGAAAAAAACTGAAAAAGTAGATTGAATTTTGAGTTTTGGTTTACGTTTTTACGTGCGCAAGAATCTTTTACACTCTTCCATTATATGATTAACTTAAATAATTGAATAATTATTGACTTCATAATAAGGAGACAAAGAGCCATAACTCAGGTAGTACTTGTACTCCTCATTTTTCAGTGCATCTAGCATTATTTGATTGAGACTAAGTTTAAGAAAGAAAAAAAAAGATTTTCTTTTTAAAAAATTATGGTCTAAAATAAGTATTTGAATATTTGTATAGCTATAAATGATCTCATTACGTATGAAATGATTAAATTCTTGCTAAATATTATACGAAGGAAGGAAATGATCTCATTACGTATGAAATGATCTCAAAAGTTAAAACACATATATAGTAGTATTTGACATGGGAAGAGTACTATTTTTCCTCTGTTTTAATCTATTTGTCTTAATTACTATTTGAACAGTCATACAATATTCTTTGATTATAGTTTTTTTCAAGTATTTTTTTATTATTTTAAATTATTAATTATTATTATTTACCATATTTTTTTCACATCAATCATTAGTTAATTTAACTTTTAGTACTCCTAATCAAACGAAACAAATGATGGTTGCCTTAGATAGGTTTCTTCTATAGTTCAACTGCCCTAAGTATTAGACCTTATAAAAGTATGATTTTGACAGTCAACTATATACTATTATTAGTTCATACTTTGAAAAAGAAAAATATTAATTAATGTAAGTTGCCTATGCTAATAATATTATCCTTTCCTTTTTTATTTTTGTCAATGTCAGCTGCTGTCGGTGATGGATTTATTGCTCGAGGCATAACCATTAGGAACACTGCTGGCCCCCAAAATCACCAAGCTGTAGCCCTTCGATCTGGCTCTGATCTTTCAGTATTCTACCAATGTAGCTTTGAGGGTTACCAAGACACTCTTTATGTTCATTCCGAGAGGCAATTTTACAGAGAATGTGATATTTACGGAACCGTAGATTTCATTTTTGGTAACGCAGCAGTTGTGTTACAGAATTGTAATATTTTCGCTCGGGACCCTCCGAATAAGACCAACACTGTCACAGCTCAAGGCCGAACCGACCCGAACCAAAACACGGGAATTTCGATTCACAACTGTAGAATCACTGCAGCTCCTGATTTGAAATCTTCCAAGAATTCAGTTAAGACATATTTAGGAAGGCCATGGAAACAGTACTCGCGGACAGTTGTGATGAAGACATTTCTTGACGGATTGATTAATCCTGAAGGATGGATGCCGTGGAGTGGTAATTTCGCGCTTAAAACGTTATACTATGGAGAGTATTTGAACACAGGAGCAGGTTCATCCACTGCAAATCGCGTTAAATGGGAGGGTTATCGCGTTATTACCAGTGCTGCAGAGGCATCTAAATTCACCCCTGCTAATTTCATTGCCGGAAATTCTTGGATTCCAGCTACAAATGTGCCATTCACTTCTGGTCTTTAATTTGAATTCATTTTTATCTTATAATTTGTTGTTGTGGTCTACCATATATATTGAATTGAATTGTCAATTTGTAAGTAGTATGACATAATAATTAACGTTGCTCAAATAGAAATGTGTAATTGAGCAATTGCTTTGTATTTGTTGTATCCTCCTTTTGATTTGTTGTATTCATAGCAAGAAAATTGTTGCTAAAATAAGAAATATTCATTTTATACTGAAGTTCAAAGTTCATGACAATTTTGATTATAATGTCATTCTCCTAGACCATATGATGCTACAAGTGTTTTTTTTTTCCCAACAAAATATCTTAGAAACAAATATTTACTATTTGTGACCGAGTTGAAGTTATATATAATAACTGGTTATTATTAAAAAAATGTATACCATCATATTACTTTTATTTGTTGTAACAGGCTCTTAATGTTTGCATAATTTTACATAATAATAGATTATATTGTTTACACTTATTAAAAAAGAGTTAATTCGAACTAAATAGTGATAGGGACGGGTAGTTAAGAGATAAAATCCGCAAAAAACATACATAAGGAGAGTCATTTTTAGTATATAATGCTCCTTAATTATTTCATAAGATGTGGGGTGCATGAGTATGAAGATGAACATTTGTCAAGGAAATAATTTTGTTTTTCAAGTATTTGTTTTCTTGAGTTCGATATGCAAACAAAAAAATATTATCTTTAAATTATTTATTTATATATAATCAAGAAAAACATAATGGGAGGTGGGGGTCGGGCAAAGGGTAGGGGTGATTTAGGTGGAAGGTAGGAATTAAGCAAACGGCCAATTTGAATTGTTTAAACTTTATTTTCTTGCTTCCGTTCTCATTTATTTAATGAATTTATTTTTCTAAACAAATTAAAATTTTTAATTAATCAAATATAAATAAATTAAAAAATATTTTCTTCCGTACGGAACAACCCCATGAAGTAAAATTACTTCAAACTTATAAATCATAACCACTTGGATTATCATGTGAAATGATCTTAATTCATTGGGTCCATCACCATCCATGATGCCTCAACAGCTTTCTGGTACAATAATGTGATTAGAAACATTATTATCCGCAAACATTTTAGAAAGAAACATTTAATATATAATATAGTATATATATTGATCAGCTTAGGTACATGTAGCTTTAAACACTAAAATAATTGAACGAAAAAAAGTGTGATAAGCGTTTTCAAATCTTTCGATTGTAATTTTCGAAAAAGAATTAATTAAATTGTGGTAATTAATTTAAGTATGTAAATTAAGTCAAGAACACCACGTTTAAGTGCGCATTATCATGTTATCGTACCACACAACATACATTACATAGGCGACCAACCAAAATAGTTACTTGATGGGAATTGGAATTAATGAAAATCTCTCTTAAAGATTTCAAATATTTTATTATTGGCTAATTAGGCCTATTAGTTATTTGCAATATTCATGATCATGATATTATTTTAATTTAATTTAATTTTCCTTGTTCTATCATCCTGCACGTGTTATGAACCAAGTTCACCTTAATATGAAATATTTAGATACACAAATAGTTATTGAGATGACACGAGTTATTGGGCCGAGATCAAGGAGTAAGACTAGGTTAATTTGGAATCGGAGTTGAGTTGTGGGCATGGGAATGGATCTATCAAAGGGGATAGTGATATGTGATTTAGAGATTATGTAAATTGTTGATAAAACGTCTTATTTTTCTTATCTTCATTCTTATTCTGAGCTTCTCATCTCATTCTATCTATCTCTGTATTTTTTGATCTTCTTTTCCTTCTAATAACATTCTCAGGTTTATTATATCAAAATACTAAATTTTCGTACTAGTTTGGAGGAAAATGTAAAAAAAAAAAAAAAAAAGATCGAAGGAAAAATGGTGAAGAGGATTACAAGGTGAGATATTAGATCTTCATCAACAAAATAAAAATTTTAACAGTTAATTAACTTTTCTTCAAGAAATATAAATTAAAAGGCATAAAGGTTATTTATTTTTACAATTGACTTATCCAAACCATCTTGCATATCTTGAAAGACTGCGTTTAAAAAAAAAAACTAGTAAATCAAACAAACACGCACAAAATTATGGCTTTTGTGTTTGCAGCCTTAAAAAATTATGTTTTGTTAGACTTGAGTTCATTTTTTAAGAGCAAAAATTAAAAAATCAATTTATATAACGGTAAAAATTAAAGATAAAATCATTAGAAGAGCAAATTGTACAATTAAATGCACAGCACACTATTAAATCTGATTCACAACTAAAGTCGATTAGATCATAAACTGAATTTTTCTAACACTCGATAAAGCCCAATATTAACACAGCGTAAGAAGGAAAAATTATGTAACTGAACAAACTTACTCTAGTAAATAATATAATATAGCTATAGTTTAGTAATACTACGTTTTAAAACTAAAGTTTATTGAATTTGGTTATCACATTTGTGGGCTCCACTCATAATATATACATGACTTCAGCTTCCTCCTCTTACTTTCTCTCTCCTATATATAATTTTCAAAATTTTATTTTCATTAAAACTCCCTTAGATTGTCTCTTAAAATTACTCGATCAAATCATCCACATCTCAAGTTTTCATTTTTCAATTTTTTTGCCAACTCCCTCCAAAATCTTGTTTCCTTAACTTTAGGTTTAATTCTTTGACGATTTTTTGAAGATGAGGTATTTTGTATAACTCAATTTTTATACATTCCATATATTTTAGAATTGTATTTTGTATAATTCAATTTTGTATATTCCAAATTTGTTTTAGAATTGTTTTTTTAATCAGTAATTTTATTTGTATATTAATTACTTATAGTATCGATTATAGATGCACAATAAACCTTCTTTGTATTAATAAATATATAAATATATGATTACTTTTTGTATAAGTTTGGTAGCTCCATACATGTAATTATTTGTATAATTTCACTGGTTGTATACATTTGAAATAATTATAAATACAATTTGTTCATATTAAAATAAATTATGTATATTCCACCAAATTACAGTGAATATGAACTCTATAAAGAAATCAATCTATATAAAAAAAACAAACGTAGTTATACAAAAGATACCTATCAATTAACTCCTCTATTTTTCAGCAATTTTTAATGAATACAAATTCAATAAATAAATACAACTATACATATAAATTTATCCTATTAAAATAAATTATATTATTTTCAGTAAATTAAGTGAATATAAACTCAATAAAGAAAACGATTTATACAAAACAAACATAAATATACAACTCATAGCAATATCAACTCGCAGCTGTTAAGCAATCAGTGTATAAAGCTCATTATACGTGGAGCTCTCCTTAACAACAACCCCCTCCAAAATGTAGTCAACGTAATTTTTATCATCGTTACATCATCCAAAATGCATATAACCATTATTGCAAGCGACGCCATCACTACACACAACAAATTTTATGCAAAATGATGTATCATTTAATCAAAGAAATTCAGAGATTATACAAAACATAATAATTACTACTATACCCGTTTATACATTTTATACTTATATTGTAATTTACCACTCAAACAGATTATACATTCGTAATAGCAGTATTAACCAAGTTATACGACACTTCTTTTACACCACCACTTAACCAAGTTATACCTACTATGCACTTATACTTATTTTGCATTTCACCACTCAACCAAGTTATACATATCGTAGATGGTATAACATATACTTTCTTCAAAGCTGGTTCAATATCATGATCACAAATAAAAATTTACTAAATTTTTCACAACATTTTCCTATTACAAGTCTAATACTTGACACGATATACAATTCCGCATTTTACTAAAAAAAAAAAAAATCGTAAACACACAACACACACATATAACTCAAAAGACAACATGAGAAAATAATTAGTTGTTCATAAGGATCAAACAAACATCATAAAGGGCAGAACCACAATCTTCACAAATGAAGTAACGGCAGTCTGTATTGGATCGAATAGCAGCACTAATTCGCATAATATACAATTTTACATCAAAAAACACACGTCCGACAAAAAAACTTCGAAATCAATCTCACCAGATTTGTTGTTCAAAATCAACCAAAATTATTCACTTTTGATTTTGAAAATGTCCGCAAGAAACTCCAATGGCACTTTTTTTTCCTTGGATGAAAGAGTCATCATAGGAAAGAAATTTTGTTTATTATTGTCTTAGTTTAATTATGGAACCGTTTTCATATTTAACAGGTGAAAATTGAGCAATTTCAACATTTTATTTATTTATCACTAGTTTTATACATTAAAAATCAGCCAAAATTATACATATGAATTGGCATAGGCATAGTTATAAAACGTAATTTTAGAAACATTAGCTATTTTAGCCTATTAAGTTTCACTCTATAGCTATTTATAAAATTTTCTCAAAAGTTAATAGTTTTATTTTAATTGGACAAGAAAAATATATAAAGCACAAGTTAATTATATATTTGTTTGAAACTTTATCGAAAAAAAGTTAAAAATTCAAAAAATTTGAAAAATCTTTAAAAAATTCACAAAAAATTCAGAGGTTGAATTTGTTCGAAACTTTACCCAAAAAAAACCGAAAAACTCAAAAAAAAAAAACTCTAAAATCAAAGAATCTTAAAAAAAATTTGACTTTGAAAAATTTATTAGTTTAATTTATAAAGTTAAAAATTCAATATAAGTAATTCAATTTAATATCTAAAATAATTATCAACTCAATTCTTTACACTCCTAATTAAACATACCACAGAAGACAGTCACTCAAGAAATATTGTAGAAGAATCTAACAGTATATATGCTGGATTGCACATTCGATAAGTAAAGTTCTAAATAATTCCAACTAAACTTTTGTCTCTTTGAAATGTAATTGGCTCACACGGGATGACGATTCGTTATGCCAAAGTTGGTCGTTGCTTTAAAATATATGCCAAAAGATAAAATTGAACTTTTTGGGCATATTAAAAGTCTCTTTCTAATATAAATTAATAAAAACTAAGTGGAACTCATGATGATAGCTCCTAATAAACAAATAAAAGTCATACACCTAACAATTTGCATTTAATAAACTAAAAAAAAAAAGAAGTGGAACTCATAATTTTCTCCTAACAAATTAACCCACAGAAGTCAAACTTCCACCTAGCTCCTTGACCATGCTTAATCTTCCTTCCTCTCTTTCACCCTATAAAGGATAAAGAAAAATACAAATTTAAAACATGGTAATAAGATGATAAACAACTAAAATTTTAAGTCTAATTCAATCTTAAAAATTAATTCAAATTATGATAACTTTTTAAAAAGAGCAAATACATAAAATAAAATAAGACAAAAAATAGTTATAATTTGCTAAAATTACGATTTATAGCTACATATTATAGGAGAAAGGTGAGCGAGATCGAGAGAAAGAGGAGAGAGGAGATATCTGACAAGAGATTACAGAAAGGCGAGAGAGACGAAGAAGAGAGAGAAAATAACAACAAAACCATAACTATAACTATAAATTATAATTTTTTTTCAAACTATAGTGATATAACGTAGGTATACACATATTATTGAAGATTCCCACATGCCTTGGGCTGGTAACTACAGAATGAAAGAGATAATATGGGGCCAATATCAAGTAAAATAAGCTGAATGTGCGTAGCTACTTCGATATCTTAAACGTAATCAACCTTAAAATTAGTTGAAGAAATAAGAATAATCTAAAAACTATATAAGAATGCAAATTGTCATTTCAACCCACAGACGTAGGATAATTATAAAGTATTTAAGAGTCTCGTCGAATTCAACTTGCACACATGAAATAATATATATTTGGATATGTCTTGCTGTAATGCTTTGTGATAAATTAATTTAGTATAGAAATTTAACCTATAGATTTGCGGCAAACGGAGAGGAGAACGATGAATACAGCAACACCAGCTAATACTCCAACGATTATTGCAACTGTTTTCCCTACGTCTCCATCGTTGGATTGATCTGTTCACAAATTTGGTAAACATGTTTAATCAAAATTTATTTCAAAATAATAATGTTAACAAGTCCCAAATCATCATTTAATAAAATAAATGGGACAAAAAGGTTACTAATATAGTTACAACATAAAAATTACTTTGAAAAAAATGTTAATTATAATTACAAAGATAATTAAAATCCAATTTTATGTATTTTGAAATTTTACAGCTTCAGCAAATTGGTTAGCACTGTTCATTTTTTTTACACAAGAGTGATTAATCAAGACATGTTACGCCCCATTTAACGCTAGAATGATCAAGATGTATTGCGCACTTTTTCAATGGTAACTGTTTTTAGACTATTTTTCCTTATAATTTTTTTTTTCTTCCAAATGACAATATTTAAGTGCTACTTTTAAGGCAAATCATAGAAGATATGATAATAGCATTATGAATTCTATGGGTTTTGACCTACTTTCTTGTGCAAATGTTACTTTGCAGACATTTTGATATGATATAAAGGAACTTTATGTACGATATAGGAGCAAAGTGGAAGGTGAAGCTTAAAAGAAAAAGGGTATATCATCTTAGGTTTTGGTATGATATAAAGGGACTTTATGTACGATATAGGAACAAAGTGGAAGGTGAAGCTTAAAAGAAAAAGGGAATATCAACTTTAAAAACAAAAAGAGATATCTCAGTGGACAAATTCCCTTGAGATTTCAATTAAAGTGAATTATTCCTAACTTTATGATATGGGAAAATAATAAGTTTTGGTGTAATATAATCTGTTTTTGGAAAATGTGATTGATTCGTTTGCTTTTCTATCTTTTCTTATATAAATTAGAGAAGTAAAAAGAGGAGGCTTGAAATGTCCCTAACGGATTAATTAGGAAGAATTTGTTAAAAAACCATAAATAATCACAAAAGAAAAATAAGTTGAAGTAATTGGGAAAAAAAATCAATGCAAGAAAATTCACGCAAAGTTACTATTCCTTTCATTTCATTTAACTGTTGTTTGATTTTTATGACATTCATTAATAAAATAATAAATATAAGGGATAATTTATTAACTATCTTATTTTTTTTAGATGTTTTATTTAGCATTGAGCAATATTAAGAAGAATTATAAAGCTATAATTGGAAAAATTATTAACTTTAATCTAAATACTTTAAGGTGACATGACTATTCATTTGAGACGAAGGGAATAATTTCTAATAAATAGTTGTGACGACAATTTGGTCTTATATCAACTTTATGCAATAGTATAATTTCCTTATAACTCACATAATGAAAGTTTAAGTATCATAGATTGATTACTTAATTTTTTTATTATTATTTATTTTTGTATAAAACACATGACCATTCATAAAATAGCAAGAAATTAAATCCATATTATGATGAGTTTTACACTTTAATATCATGCATGTGTTTCAAGTTTAATTTTCTTATCGATTAAACTATTTAAAAACTCTTTAATTATCCTTGTATTAACTTACATACTCATAGTACAAAGAACTTTTAAACCATGCGTATACAAATAGTTTTTTCTTTGATGATGAACGGAATTAATTATTTATATAAAGTAAAATTTCTTCGATATATTATCAGTTTATAAAAGTTAAACTCTTACCAGAGAAGTGATAGTATCCCGATGTCCAATATCTAGCATAACACTGAGCCAAATAAACATCAGCAGCCTCAGCATCACCACACATGTTCTTCAACTTCATAACAGCCTCAGAAACACAAGCAGAGCAATCTTCTGGACTCAAATCACCCAAACACTGTGCAAATCCTTCGATTGAACCCGACCCGCTAACCTTAGAACCCGTTACCCCACCACCACCTTGCATTAATTCCGCAAGAACCTCATCCCTACGCCTAATGAACTCTCCGTCTCCTCGTAGTTGATTCTTGCTACACTTATTGTACCTGTTGAAAATATAATTAAGTATATGAACGTACGTGCACTTGTATCAACAACAATAACATACTCAGTGGAAACCCATAAGTGGGGTATGGAGAAGGTAGAACATACGCAGACCTTACCACCACCTCACAGAGATAGAGATGTTGTTTCCTGGGAAACCTCGTCTCAAAAACTCTTAACCAGAATAAACTAGATATGACAAAAAAAGGAAAAGAAACAGAAAGAGCGACTAATAACGAAAAACACATATTTAATAGTATGTAAATACAATAAAATTAACATATATAAGATAGGATAATGACAACACAGGATATAAAGACATGACTAGTCCTACTATACTCCACGACCAGACATCAACTTAATCCTACTAACCTATTAGCCTACTACTCTAATTCGCGACCTCCACTCATTCCTATCTAAGTTCATGTCCTCAGTGAGATCAAGTTTCACCATATCTTGCTTGTCTGATCATCTCCCTCTAATACTCCTTCAGTCTACCTCTACTCTTCTGTGTAACTCCTAAATCCGATGTCCCG
>DF368092.1:0-13468 GCA_000787875.1 Solanum virginianum
AAAGTCCATATCATGCTTCATGTGTATATTATAAATACTTAGAATATATGCATGGGGTGTTACACTTCCGATACTCAACCTATCTTTATTTCCCCATACCTTATGGCCCCACGGAGTTAAAGGAGTTAAAAGAGCAATTGAAAGATTTGTTGGAAAAGAGATTTATTAGGCCTAGTCAATAACCTGGGGGTGCTCTGGTGTTGTTTGTGAAAAAGAAGGATGGGTCAGTTAGAATGTGCATAGATTGCCGATAACTCAATAGGGTCACTATAAAGAATAGATATCCTCTTCCAAGAATTGATTATTTTTTTCCCCAATTGCAAGGGGCTAGCTTTTTCTCTAAGATTGATCTTCGGTCCAGGTATCATCAAGTGAGGGTGAGGGAGTGTGATATTCCCAAGATGGATCAGAGATGTCTTATATCAATAATAGAAAAGTCAGTATGCTGCCCCGGTAGATGTGTAAATCGAGTAAGTTTTCGCTTATCCAGCCAGACTAGATATGGGTATTATGAGTTTATGGTGATGTCTTTTGGGTTAACCAATGTGCCAACCATCTTCATGGACCTAATGAATAGGGTCTTCAAACCTTACCTTGATTCCTTTAGTATAGTCTTCATTGATGACATTTTGATCTACTCACATACTAGGGAGAAGCATATGGGTCATTTGAGGGTTGTGTTGCAAAGGTTGAGGGTGGAGAGATTATATTCCAAATATGACAAGTGTGAATTTTGGTTGAAAGAGGTTGCATTCTTAGTTTATGTGGTGTCGGTGGATGGTATAAAAATGGATCCTAAGAAAACTGATATAATTAGGAATTAGCCTAGACTATTCACCCCATCAGATATTAGGAAGTTCTTGGGCCTTTCGGGTTACTATAGAAGGTTTGTGAATGGGTTCTCCTCTATTGCTTCCCCTATGACAAAATTGACTCAACAGAAGGTTAAGTTTGTGTGGACCAATGAATGTGAGAGAAGCTTCCAAACATTGAAGGATAGGCTTGTGTACGCTCCTATATTATCACTACTGGATGAGCTTGATGGTTTTGTTATCTATTGTGATACATCTAGAGTTGGTTTGGGTTGTGTGCTTATGCAAACTGGTAAGGTCATAGCATATGCTTCTAGACAACTCAAAGTGCATGAAAGGAACTACCCTACCCATGATCTAGTGTTAGCCGCGGTGGTGTTTGCATTTAAGATTTGGCATCATTATTTGTATGGGGTGCATGTGGATGTCTTCACCGATCATAAGAACCTCCAATATATCTTCACTCAAAAAGATCTCAATTTGAGACAAAGAAGATGGCCAGAACTTTTCAAAGATAAATGATATGAGAGTGCATTATCATTCGGGTAAGGAAAATATGGTGGCAAATGCTTTGAGTTAGGTGTCCATGGGTACCCTAGCTCATATGGATAGTAGTGATAGGGAGATGGCTAGGGAGGTGCATAGATTGGCTAGATTAGGGGTTAGGTTGGAAGATGTGGGTAATGGTGTTGTTGTTGTAGATGTTTCTAAATCTTCTTTGGTTGATGAAGTGATAGCAAAATAAGATCTTGATTCCTCCTTGCTTGAATTTAAGGCCTTGGTAAAAAAGGCGAAGTAGAGGTTTTCTCCTAAGTGGGAGATGGGGCTCTTAGTTACAAAGGTAGGTTCTGTGTGCCTTGTGTTGATGGTTTGAGCGAGAAAATCCTTGATGATGCCCATAATTCTTCTTATTCTATCCACCTTGGCTCCACCAAAATGTATAGAGATTTGAACGCCATTTAGCAAAGTTATATAGGAAGAAATTTGATGAAAAAGAAGATCCTTCCTTATGCTCCTAGATAATGTATAGAGATTTGAACGATATGTATGGGTGGGGAGGCATGAAGAGGGACATAGGTAAATTCATTTCCAGTTGCCATAGTTGTCAACAAGTCAAAGTGAAACATTAAAGGTCGAGTGGCCTAACCCAAGATATGGAGATTCCCACTTGGAAGTGGGAGGTGATTAATATGGATTTTGTGATTGGGATGCCTAAGACTAGAAAAGGTTTTGAGTCCATTTGGGTGGTGGTTGATAGGATGAAAAAATTGGCTCACTTTCTACCGGTTAAGACCACATTTGAGGCTAAAGAGTATACAAGGTTGTACATCCATGAGTTAGCAAGGTTACATGGAGTTCCTTTATGCATCATATCTTATCGTGGTGCATAATTCCCTTTACACTTTTGGAGGTCTTTTCAAAGGGGTCTTGGTACAAAAGTTCACCTTAAAATGACCTTCCACCCTCAAATGGATGGCCAAGTTGAAAGAACCATTCAAACCCTTGAAGATATGCTTAGGGCTTGTGTATTGGAGTTTAGGGTAGTTGGGATGACTATCTTCCTTTGATTGAGTTTGCCTACAACAATAGCTATCACTCTAGCATCGGTGTAGCTCCTTTTGAGGCTCTTTATGGGAGGTAATGTAGATCACCAGTTAGTTGGTTTGAGGTTAGAAAGGTGGCTTTATTAAGACCGGATCTGGTTTTTAGGCTCTTGAGAAGGTTAGGATAATTAGGAAAAGGTTAAAGACGGCCCAAAGTCATCAAAAATCCTATGCCAATGTGAGAAGGAGAGACCTTGAATTCAAAGTGGGTGATTGGGTTTGCTTGAAGGTTTCTCCAATGAAAGGTGCGGTTCACTTTGGTAAAAAGGGGAAGTTGAGTACAAGGTATGTTGGTCCTTATGAGGTGATAAAGAGGGTTGGCAAGGTAGCCTATGAATTGAAGTTGCCTAGTGAAATGAATTTGGTTCACCTGGTGTTCCATGTCTCTATATTGAGAAAATGTCTTGGTGATCCTAATGCTATTGTGTCTTTTGATGTTGTGGGTGTTGTTGAGGATAACTTAACTTATGAGGAGGTTCTGGTTCAGATCCTAGATAGGCAAGTGCAGAGATTGAGGAACAAGGAGGTGGCATCCGTTAAGGTTATTTGGAGGAACCAACAAATCAAACGTGCCAATGGTAATCTACACCACACCTTACGACCCAGTCTTTTTTATGCGATGGACACCTTCCTTATGACCTAGTCTTTTTAGAAGGATTTTCATATCATATCATATCATGCCATACCATATCATATCATATCATATCATATCAAGATGTAACCATTCCTTACCACCCAGTCTTTTTAGTAATGGCTACCACATACCTATACTGGCAATAGTTCAAGGAAAGGGAGAGGACCTTTGGATATAGCCTTAACGCCCTCAAATTCATCGGTGCTAAGTCAAAATCTCACAAGAATACTTATGCATATACATGCTTCCAGAAGAGGCATAAGTCATTTCAATTCATTTTAATGCATACTTGGGCTCAAAAGACAAACATATTTCTTAACATTCATACTTGGGCTCAAAAGCCAAATCATAGTTCAATCATGCTTCTCATGCATAGGAATAGCTTGGTCACAAATATAGAATGGTGTAAGCACCCAAAATGCTCTAAGAGCCATATCATAGACATTTATGTGATCACATTCTTGTCATAACCATAATTTTATCAAAATCATATACAGAAACATAATTGGGCTTAACCCACTTCATAATTTTCATGAAATCAAATGCTCATGGATGCATATGCTATGAATTATGTGTGAATAACAATAGATAATATAGATTCAATTTAAAATCAACAATATAATATAAAATTCTAGTAAATCTATAAGTAAAATCCATATTAAAATCACGATGAAGATTACCCATGCCTAAATCAACTTCAAATGGACAATGCATATTCAACTCTTCATATTACTCATGCAATTCAACATCTTAGGGCTTAAGTCAACTTAAAACCAACAACAAAGCATAGCCCATAGTTCAATTGAATTTAATGAACAATAATCTTCAAAACTCATATTTAAAGTAAGCAAAATATCATGAAATTCAAGTGAAAAGCATTTGGGTCTTTTTGGTTTAAAGGGACCAAGAATCAATCCCACATACCTTAGCTAACCAAGAAGATATAGGAAGAAATTTGATGAAAAAGAAGATCCTTCCTTATGCTCCTAGATAATCTCCAATGGTTCACTTGAGGAGAGTAATTTAGATGAGAGAATTTGAATATTCTAAAGTATGAGAATGAATTTGAATGGGGGAAGAAGAGTTTAGGTCATTTTAATGTCTTAGGATAGTATAAGAAGTCATAAAAGTCCCTTAGGAGAAGTCATAATTACAAAAAAAAAAAAACCATTAATGAAACGAAATAAAATTTCTTTCCAAGGGTAAGAAGTCATAAAAGTCCCTTAGGAGAAGTCATAATTACAAAAAAAAAAAAACCATTAATGAAGCGAAATAAAATTTCTTGCCAAGGGTCCCGCGAGAAGGTCTCACGGTCTGTACAAGGTCTCATGATCGTGAACCTTCCCATGAGACCATACTTAGCCAATTCACAGGAAACTCTGCACAGACAGGCTTTACAAAAGGGGCATAACATCTTGATCTGAACTCGGAATGAGGTGAATAGGATGCATTGGAATGCTAATTCAAAGAGCTTCAATTTGGTAGGTCATAGGCTACCCAGTTCCTTTTGTTCTAAGAGATATGACTATTTAAAGTTGACCCTTCTATCAGTTCTTGTTAAAAGCATAGTCAATGGAATTCCTTTGAATGTAACTTGATGAAGGAGGCCCAGGATGACCTTAAACAACATAAATAAGCTTGCATTGAGGCTTGAAACTGAACTTAGCTTGATATTGAAGATTTCGTACTTGGAAAACTTTCACGCCAACACCCATAGGGAGGGTTTCATGGCCCGTGAGAGGTTATACAGACCATGTGGCTTCGATGAAGCTTTACTTAGTAAAATTATCCATCAACAAAGTTCTGAGATAATGATCTCATATTTAGAAAATTTTCAGTCCAATTCCCATACAGAGGGCCCTATGGACCGTAAAGGACCATATGATCCATTTGAGGGTCTGTGTCAAATGCCTTGGCTCAAAAATATGGATTTTCAAGGCCAAAGCTGCCATATAGCCCACCACACAGACCATGAAGCCTTACACAACCATGTGGGGTCCATGTGTGGTATGCCTTAGTCCCAAACTTCCACATCAAGGAAACACTTTTCACACAAGGCCAAGGGCCATTCAAGAAGCCTCCATACGGTCCGTATAATCTAACACGGACCATGAAGGCTTCCATGAAGTGTCACCTTGGTCTAAAATTTTTTGAAACCAAATTTCCAAGCTCTATTAAAGTTGTACAAAGTCTGAGTCCTTACAAAAGAATAGGTCATAAAAGAAAGGTTTTAAATTTAAGATTTGTCAAAGATTTAACCATGTTGATAATGACCCAAAAAATGCTTAGAATGGTCCCAAAGATGAAAGGACAATATTCACTCGGTGGTACCTTAAGTCTGAACTGCTCTTGAGACTGCTACTTATGATTTTAAGTGTTATGATTTGACTAAGCCTATGTTTTAAAAAGATTCTGTGGGATGACTTAGCATCCAATGAGGAATCATGGTGGGGTTTGGTAAGATAATCCTAGAAGCAACCCTTTGCCCCATTCTGTTTGGTTAGTGGATCCTAACATTAGGTTAGTGGAATCTTTATACGCTAGGTTAGTGGATCCACATAGGCCAATTATGTTATATAATGATGCATTGAAGTGATGGAGTTCCACCCGACAAGTGGTCTCCCCGTGCTAATGTAGTGGGCTATGTTAGATTCCATGTAGTAGCTCACATAGTCTTATATGTCAGTTATTGTCCATTCCTACAATGTATATGATCCATGTATTATTTTCATCACCTATATTGTGTTCATATGTCACTCTTGCTCATATTGAATATTATTTCTTATGCATGCTTTAGCTCATGTTAATGTTACCTTTACCATCCCATCGATGTTAGTCTTTACTTAAGAATGATAGCATTACAATTTCATGTTAGCATTTGCATCTCACATACTTAGTACATTCCAAAATTACTAACATATATTTTTCCTTCATGATTTAACCATATAGGGACCAGTGATCTTTCCTCGGCTCGTGGCTAGTTTTATGATGTTCAAGACTAGTTTACATATGGTTGATGAGTCCATATTTTGAACTTATTTTGGGGTTAAATTGCAAAGAACTATTATCCTTAGTGTGCTAATAATTCTAACTAGTAACAACTAAGCATGTGTTATGACAGGAAATAGAGTTAACAGTGCAGAAAAGGGAAAGACTTGGTGAAATAATGGAAAATGATCAAAAGTGCTAAAAGGCGGTAAAATGTGGTATCGCTGACTTCTCGATGATTCACTAAATACTCATGGAGATCGCTTAATTATGTAGTAACCAAGGTTCTAGGTTAAGTCCAGAGTGCTGTCAGGATCAATATCACAAAGCGTACTCGACGATACGCCAAAGCGCATAAGTGATCGCCTAAGGTTACAGCACCTAAAGCCCTAAAACACTGATATAAAGGTGATATGAGGGATACTTGGGCGCATTGCCGAGTTTTAAAGGTAGAGAAAAGAGTCTTCGCCTAATGTTGTAGTGGAAGAAGCCTCATAAAGATACATAGATAAGTGGTTAAGTGCATATTCGGTGCATCACAAGAGTGCTTGGTGATGATCGGCCTTGGCCGCCAAATGGCATTCGGCAACACGAACTTTCACATTTTTTGCATGGAGTATATAAGCAATTTTAGAAAGGACATTTTAGATTATCTACTCATTCCATATCAAAACAATACACTATAGCAGTAGTGGTACATATAACCTTCTTCTTAGAGTATAAGAAAGGCTAGTGTTTTGGAAGTTTTTGGTTATCAAATTAGAGAGGATTAGTTGGTGATAGCCACTGATTTGTATTCAAATCTTGTTACCAATGACTTCTTCTACTATGTATGATAATCAATCTTTAATTTCTAGCATGTGTGGCTAAAACCCCCATGTTGGGGGTGTTCTTTTGATATGGGTCTTTAATTTACTTGTTGGGTTTGTGATGTTTTGACTTCTCTGTAGTTGATTTGGATAAATTTATATTTGTTCTTAAGTTTAATGTATGAATCTCAAGGTTGGAAACTAGGGGTTTTATTTCTAGATCTCTGATTGTTCCATAGTTGTGATTATTAAAGTGTGGAATGGATATAATGGCCGGAAACCTTATGGGGTTTCAGTTGATATCCACATCTATAGATTCAATGGACAAGGTAGTAGGTGTTTTGCTTAACTTCTTAGGCCAAGCGTGTCCTTGGTGGTCCACGTGTGATATCTTAGCTGATTCATACAAACACCCATATATCATAAGTGATTTGGGCTACAAGCAACCTAGCCTATTTACTCAACATCAACTCATGTAGTCAAGCATCTAGACCCATTTGGTAAATTATTATCCATAATTACATATCCCCAACATCTTCCCTTGATAGTTGTTTAATTCATTAATTAGAACTTTTTAGTTAAAGTTTAATCTTAATTACTGCAATCCTCCCAGATCCTACAATTACTTGGTCCAACACTTCGGCCTTGAACAATGATTCCTTATAGGATTGATCCCAACCTCTAAAGTTAGGTTATTATGTTGATGATGACCACCCCTTTTACCTTTGAGTAGTCAGGTTAAGCGACACCAAAAATGGCGCCATTACTTGGGAATCAACATGTTCATATTGGAAGTGTTTGTTGAGCTTTTTTCTTGTAGTTAGAATGTTTTTTACCGTCTTCTTATTGCCTTTGTTGTTAAACACTAGGTGTTACAATGAAGGATGGTGAGAGCATTTATACTGAGAATGTTAAGGACATAAATGGGATGCAAGATATTAATTGGATCAGGTTGGAAGCACTGGTGCTATCCGACTATCCCCATTAGCTGGAGGAGTTAAGTTTCATGTGACAAGCACCATGTTGCAACTCCTCCAACTGAAGGGATTGTTCAGAGGACTTGGCCACAAAGATCTACACGAACACTTGAGGAAATTTGTTGATGTGTGTCTCCTATTTAAATTCAGGGGAGTAAGTCAAGAGGCTATCCAACTAAGGTTGTTCCCTTTCCCCATCACCATAGAAGCATTGAGCTGGCTCGCGGAGTTGCCTCGTGATTCTATTACTTCATAGGAGCAGCTACAAACTAAATTCCTAGAGAGATTTTTACCTTTCTCAAAGATGATTAAACTAAGAAAGAGCATTGAGAACTTTAAGCAGCTAGAGGTGAGCCATTGCATGAAACATGGCTCTAATTTCAAAAACTCTTACTTCAGTGCCCTAACTATGGAGTTCTGGACCACATGCTTTTGCAATATTTTTCTGTGAGTCTTGTGTAAAACGTTATCTATGAGGAGTATGAAAGATGCAAGAAAGTAAGTTTGGAAAAATGTCGATTGTCAACTTCTACAAAAGATTTTATGAGTCATAAGTTGAAGTACGACTCGTATGTTGGTTCGTATAACCTGAGCAGACTTGGTGAAATTTGAGGTCTTTCAAGAGTTCAATCAATGACTTATCAGACTACGTATAAAATCTACTATGACTCATAGATTTCATAATAGAATATGAATTAAAGAAGGGTCTCTAAAAGTCTAAAAAGCCATTAGACGAAACCCCTATATATGGCCCGTAGAATGTTTTACAGCCCATAAGGGTTCTCGTAAACTTATCCAGCAGATTTTTAAAAGGGGAAAATTTGATCTTTCCTATATCCCTAGGTCCAAGCTACGTCATTTAAGGTCTCAAATGACACCTTTCAAGCCTTATACACCCTTCATACCCTCACTTCAAATTCATTTTCTCAAGAACCCTAAGTCTCCAAACTCTCTCAACTCTCTCAAGTCATTCAAGTGTGAGGGCAAGCTAGGGTTTCATATTTTCCATCTGTAAATCAGATCTCCTCTACCAAAATCACACCAATGTATGTGGGTTTGATTGTGGGAACCTTTCTTCCTACAACTCCAACCATTCTTCTTCTCCAACTACATGAAATTTATTGATCTTTATGGGTACTTTTTGAACTCTTGCATATGATTTATTATTATGCATTGTACACATGATTTTTTATTTGAATTCTTTAAGTCATGATTTTAGTATGCTTAAATACCATTGGAGTTTGACATTATGATGGATTTTATGATATTAAGATTATGTACTCTATGATGCTATGAAAGAATTTGTGGGTTTTAGTTGGATTTTGTGACACGGAAATGAGGGTTTTACTATAATGATGGTGGGTTTATTTGAAAAAGATTAAAGTGAATTCATTCTACTCCTCTCTTGTCGTATACTCTTGAATTGCATGATCTTAAGCATATGTATATATACCTACCATGTTTGGCTAAATTTACATGACAAATATTCTTATGTTGATGAAAGATTATTGAGTGAATTACAAAATGAGCATGTTATGATAAATTATGGCCTCTCAAGCATGTATTAACTCATATAAAGTTTTTATGATTTGTAAGTAGAATGTTGAGCCCTTACACTATATTCTACCCTCTTGTGAGTAAATAATATCTACATGAAAGGGTCAAGCATGATAACTATTTTACCTCATGTAAAAACTAAAGTTCACTAAAAGGGGCCAAGCATATTACAAACTCCTCTCTCATATGTAATGCAATGCCTACCCTCATGTGTAATGCAATACCTACCCTTAAGGACAAGGTGCTCATGTTGATCAAAGGGCAAAAAGATGCCAACAAGGGGGTACTCAACATCACAATAGGTTTTATTTCCTTCAAGGGAGGCAAGGAATGGAGGAGGTGCCTGATGTTGTTACCAGTATGTTAAAGGTTTATGATTATGATATGTATGCTTTATTGGATTTGGGTGCTACTATTTCTTTCATTACTTCTTTTGTTGCTAATAAGCTTCATATGTGTTCAGAATTATTGTGTGAATCTTTGAGATGCCTACCCAAGTTGGTGAGTCCATTATTGCTAGAAGAGTCTATGAGGGTTATCCCGTATCCATATTGCATAAAGTATTACCTTGTGATTTTGTTGAGCTTAACATGATGGATTTTGATATTATTCTGAGGATGGATTGGTTACATGCATATCATGTTTCTATTAATTATAGAACTCATAAGGTAAAGTTCTATTTTCCTAATGAGCCCACCTTTGAGTGGGAAGATTGTAATTCTGCGATTAAGGGAGGTTTATTTCTTGTCTTAAGGCCTAGAAAGTGATTTCTAAGGGTTGCATTTACCATTTTATTAGGGTTTGGGATATTGAGTCTAAAGTCCCTCCCATCAAGTCGGTTCTAGTTGTCAATGAGTTTTTTGATGTCTTCCCCAATGAGCTTCCCAGTGTCCCTCCCAAAAGGGAGATAGATTTCTATATAGATCTCCTACCTGATACTCAACCCATTTCTATTCCTCCTTACCGTGTGGCCTCGGTAGAGTTAAAAGAGTTAAAGGATCAATTGAATGATTCATTGGAGAAGGATTTTATAATTCCTAGTATGTCACCTTGCGGTGCACCAGTGTTGTTTGTAAGGAAGAAAGATATCTCACTTAGAATGTGCATCGACTATCGGCAACTCAATAAGTTCAGAATAAAGAACAAAAATTCCTTGCCAAGGATAGATGACCTATTTGATTAACTTCAAGGGGCTAGTCATTTCTCTAAGATTGATCTTCAGTCCGGATACCACCAAATGAGGGTAAGGGAGTGTGGTATTCCCAAGATGGCTTTCCAAACAAGATATGGGCATTTTGAGTTCCTAGTGATGTCCTTCGGCTTAAATAATGCTCCAGCAATATTTATAAATCTCATGAATAGGGTCTTTAAACCCTACCTTGACATGTTTGTGGTGGTATTTATTGATGATATTTTGGTTTACTCTTGAAGTGAAGAAGATCATATGAGGCATTTGAGAGTGGTGTTGCAAACATCGAGGGAAGAAAGGCTCTTTGGTAAATTTGATAAATGTGAATTTTGGTTGAAGGAAGTTGCATTCCTAGGGCATGTGGTGTCGGGTGATGGAATTAAAGTGGACCCTAAGAAGATGAAAGTGATAAGACCCTTGACTCCAATGGATATTAGGAGTTTCTTGGGCTTAGCAGGGTATTACCGGAGGTTTGTGAATGTTTTTCCCTAAGTTGCTTCCCCTTTGACAAAATTGACTCAAACGAAGGCAAAATTTGTTTGGACAGATGATGTACTATCAAAATACAGCACTTTTGATGCTTCAAACTTGGACTATTGTGTGTTCTCAATGCAATATTAAAATTGACTCAAAAGAAGGCAAAATATGTTTGGACAGATGATGTACTATCAAAATACAGCACTTTTGATGCTTCAAACTTGGACTATTGTGTGTTCTCAATGCAATATTAAAATTGACTCAAAAGAAGGCAAAATATGTTTGGACAGATGATGTACTATCAAAATACAGCACTTTTGATGCTTCAAACTTGGACTATTGTGTGTTCTCAATGCAATATTAAAATTGACTCAAAAGAAGGCAAAATATGTTTGGACAGATGATGTACTATCAAAATACAGCACTTTTGATGCTTCAAACTTGGACTATTGTGTGTTCTCAATGCAATATTAGTGGGTATTATGTGTTTTTGTATTTGGTTTGCAGGATTTCAGGTTCGGCATTGATTTTGGGGAGATTATGCAGAAGTTGCTGATTTTGAGGACGTACGAGATACTTTACGGGCCATAGAGAATTCTACGGGTCATGAAGAAGGTTACATGTACAATTCCAGTGCGGGGTAGATTTTTGAAGTTTGTTCTATGAACATGTAGATAGGTCGTGAACTATTTTATGAGTTATAGATCAAGTCTCGTGCTTTAAGGATGAGAAAAGGAGGAGTTTTTGAAGTTTCATCAGATGAAACCCCCTATGGGCTGTAGAACTTTCTTTCAGACCATAGAGGGGTATCATAGAACAAAAGTTCAATTTTGCAGCAACGAAGTACGAAAGCCCAATTATGGGTTATGAAACACAATACAGCTCGTAAAGTAGCTCCTAAGGTGGGCCGACCCAGTTATCATATTTTGTTCAGGACTTGTAACTTAAACATTATAAATAGGTTTTTAGGTTATTTTTCTTAGAGAGTTCAAATAGTTAGCAGAAAAGTAGTAAGATAGAGTAGATAAAACATTGGATAGTTTTGAAAAACACTTGTACACTTTGATTTGCTTTTCTAATTACAATCTTATGATTCTCATTAGAGCTTGGATTTACTTATACTTAATTCAATTGTGTAAGTGCTCTATTGTGTTATTCAAATTCATAAGTCTTGCATCTATACAAGTTTTGAGTAGCTAAATTCACAACTCGGGTTCTGAGAACCATGAAGAATTAACAAGGTAAAACAAATAGTTCATAATTCTTGGAAAGTGTGCATGCATGTATTAATTAACTCTCTTCATTTAGCATATTTTTTAATGCTGGCCAACACTAGAACCTACCTACTGTTACTGACTGGACCAAGGTACTAATGAATAGGAAAAGAGATTAATTATCAGAATTCGATTGATGTGTTCTCGTCTAATCAATCGAACTAGGCAAAGGAGAGGTCGTACTGGGATAATAGGTAAGGGTTAGTAATGTGAAACTGCAGACATGGGCCAAGTTATATAGTGAAATTCGCATCTCTCCTAGGCCAAGGGGTTTGGTGAACTTAACTTACCGTCCTGCATGCTACACAATAGAAAAAAATTAGGTTCTTCGATAGTACTAAGTTAGGGAATCATGGGGCACACAATATTCTAGTTTCTCTCCATATTGGTTAATGCTTGTGTTAGTTAGGATTATGATGTCACCAAAGTTACACCTCTTTTTTAGAGGATAAAGTGGTCGTTGTCAAGATATAAAACCTAACCAAGGTTAGGGTTGAACCCACAGGGAATACGTAGACTCAAGACAAATTCACTAATAAGCAATTCACGTAGTTAACCAAATCAATTTCCTGAAGGGGGTTGCAATAATAAATAAAAAAATAAACTAAACTAACTATCACAAGGGACAATGAATAATAGAGAGCAACTAGGGTATTGTGTTCCCCAAGATTCCCCAGTTTAGTGTCACCAGATAACCCAATTCTTATCTAGTGTATAGCATACAGGACGATAATTTAAGTTCACCAAACACTTTGGTCAAAGGTGAGAGGTGAATTTCAATATGTGACTTGGCCCATCTATATAGTGTGTAATACTAACCATTACCTATAAGTCCAGTACAACCTCTCCTTGGCCTAGTTCGGTTGATTAGACGAGAACACATCAATCGAATCTTATTAATCAGTCTCTTTACATATTCATTACTACCTTGGTCCAATTAGTAACACTAGGTCACTTCTAATGTTGACCACTCCTAGAAAACACGCAAAATGAAGAGAATTGATTAATAAATGCATATACCCAATCCTAGAATTGTAAATTATCCAAGCTTACTTTGTTAATTCTTCATGGTTCCCACAACCCTAGTTGTGGATTTAGCTACTCATGCTATATGTAGATGAAGAAATTATGAATTGAGAAAACATAA
>DF368091.1:6961-17850 GCA_000787875.1 Solanum virginianum
CAGAGGCAATCGATTTTTCAAATTTCGATACAAGCCACTGAAACCTATATCCAGGGAAAATCAATCCAACTAATTTCGACAATAAAGACATAGTTACAAGGTCAAATTTCATTTGATACTCCAATCCAGGATACTGCACCTTCACCGCCACTTCCTGACGGTCTTTTAATAAAACAGCATGGTGTACTTGAGCAATAGAAGCAGCAGCAACCGGATGCTCATCAAATGAGAAAAAAATCTCCGATAAACAAGTTAAACCTAAATTGCTAGCTAACACATGCTTAATCGCTTCAAACTGAAAAGGAATAGCATTATCCTGTAATGACGAAAGTACAGTTGAGTATTCTTTTGGTACTTGCCTAATGGCTGCAACAAACTGACCTGCTTTGATGTAAATACCTTTATTTGCTTCACACATCGTTAGAATTCTCTTTGCTGATCTCAGATGTAGCTCGGAAAGAGTAAGGCGATACTCGTCGGCGTTTGGATTGAGTCCGTATAATGAGAACTTGTAGTCGATGACAGTGGAAGCGATGGTGAAGAGAGCTCGGGAGGAGCGAACGACGCCGTTGATAAAAGGGGAATCGGTGGAAGAAAGGGAGGAGTTAGGGCTTAGGGCTTGGAAAGTCAAGCCGGCGCCGGCCATGGCGCCGAAAAATTATTGCTAATTGACCGAAGTGAGAAGCAAAAATATTCTGATTTATGAACGAAATTATATGAATTTTAAATTCATCATTATTTCACGTATTAAAATTAAATTATATGAATCATATTAATATAAAAAAATTGTGATTTATAGCATTTTTCGTATCGTTTTTAATTGTTTAAATTTTAGATTTCACTATTTTAATATAGTTTTAAAATTTAGCCAAATTAATCTCGAAAAATAAAATAATAACGAGTAAAAATGAATAAAAAATTTATTTGTTAATATCTTTGCTCAAAAATAATTATCTATTGGAATTGTTGCGACGACGAGTTCTTCCCACTATAGGAGTCAAGCCCTCTTCTGAGTTTTTTAGATCATTAATGTGATTTCGAAATTTTATCTTCGAGAACTTTATTTTTTTTATTTTATTTTATGTAATTTTTTTTAATTTGGAATAGTATTTAAGTAAAAAAATGAATACTTTTAAAATTTATGATTTAAAATTATTCTTAGATATTTGTGTGATTGAAAATTATTTTATTAAGAATAGAGAATTTATAATTAAATTATTTTTAATTTGAGTAAGATACATTTATTTTAAAATAAACGAAAAAGAAAAATGTATCACGTAGCACAAAAGGGGTATCATTTTTATATCTTGTTTGGATGATTGTTACCTATTTGATATGTATTGAGTGATTGTATTTTATCATTATTAAATATTTTTATTTTGATAATATTTTATTATTTATTCTATCTTTTTATATAATAACTTTATAATGTAACTTACATTTTTTTACATTTATTGTTTAAATTGCTAATACAAAGAATAATATTATCTATTCAAATATTATATTTATTTAAAATAATAAAATATAATATATTATAAAGGAAAAAAAGAATGTTATAACCCACCACAATAATTATTTGTATTTGCACATACCGAAATTAATTGTACACGTTGGGTTGTCAATTATTATCCCCTCCCAGTCGACGGTTCTTGGTTTGGCCTAATTCATTCTTGCCCCAATAAGGTTAACTTTATTCTTTTCATTTTCTTTTTGTCATTTTGCCTATTTCTTCTTTCCATGAAAAAAATAAAAAATTAAAAGCTCCCAGAAAGAAATAAAAAATAGTGAAAATGAAAAAAAAAATCAAATTTTAATTAATTGTTTGGTCTTTTCTGAATTCAAAAAAATCTATTAAAATGATGATATTTAAGTTAGTTTTTTAATCAGTTGATCAACTATTTGTGAAATATTGATACTAAAGCAAAAGAGATCAATGTAATTTTATTTTTTATCTCAAAAGTCCTCACTAAGACATGCATCCTTACTCCTTAACTGTTGATATATTATTTGTGAACATATAAATGATGAAATACTAGTCAAAATTTATCAACACGGACAGTTATTTATTAATATGCTTCTAAGTCATGAAGTAGTCTCAAAATTTTGCATATAAAAAGAAAAAAAAAATTTGATCAAAACTTTATAAGTAAAAAATGTTTTTTTGTTAACTACGTAAAAAGTGTCCACGAGTGTATGAGACAGAAAAAATGTTATTTTCTTATTTGTTGGAATTCCTTTTTTTTTAAATATTTTATCATTATCATGAAATTTATTTGTGGCAAATATTTTATAATATATAAATAAACCGTTTGGGAGCTCATTAATATGCATATATATATATATATATATAGACACACACTAGTAAAGTAATATATTGTTAAAGGAAAAAATTCCATCGATTTAATATATTGGATCTTATTATCAAAAAAAACTTAATTTTGCTAATATAAAAATTAAATAGTTTAATTTAAAATTCTAAAATTTTATTTATCCCGTCGTACCAATCAAATCCTAAAGTTTGGTCTCATGCACCAATCATTGTTCACCATAATTTTAAAGGCATAGACATCAGTTAAAGACATCAGTTAAGATCAAACTAAATGATACAGTTATATATTACCACAATATATTTTAAGAATTGAATTTTGATTGTTGTATCTTAACTTTGTATATAATAATTATATTAACGAATGTTTATCCTTCCTCGATTTAAAAAATACTAAGAAATAAAAAGGAAAAATTACTTAAGTAGATCCGTTTGTGGTTCAGTTTTAAATTTTATTGGTTCGAATTATTCGTTATCAATTTGTAGATATATTAAACTGTCATAGAATCATTAAGATATTGATTTATCAATTATCGATTCATCGGTTATTGATTGTTATTGCGTCGGTTATCAATTTAATCGTTAAGATTTTATACAAAGTTCTTTGTTAAAAATTACTTAGAAACAAGGTGACAAACCGAATCGGTTATTGATTGTTATTGCGTCGGTTATCAATTTAATCGTTAAGATTTTATACAAAGTTCTTTGTTAAAAATTACTTAGAAACAAGGTGACAAACCGAATCGGTTATTGATTGTTATTGCGTCGGTTATCAATTTAATCGTTAAGATTTTATACAAAGTTCTTTGTTAAAAATTACTTAGAAACAAGGTGACAAACCGAATCGGTTATTGATTGTTATTGCGTCGGTTATCAATTTAATCGTTAAGATTTTATACAAAGTTCTTTGTTAAAAATTACTTAAAAACAAGGTGACAAACCGAATGAATCATACACATGAGTTGACAGACTACCTTCTATTCAGAAGCAAATATTATCACATTGTAGAATAAGTGAGAGTTTAAGATAGTCAAAAATAAAAGTCAGAAACTATCAAGGACATTTATCTAATTTATATTGGATTATCAATTGACCCATTAAAAAAAAAATCTAAAACCATTAAAAATCAATAGCTCAATAATAAAAAAATTAAACAATATATAACCAATAAACTATTATCGATAAACCAATAACTTTTTTCGATTCGATTAATCAATTTCGATTCAACTTTGAACTCTAACAAGTGCATTTTTTAAACCGAACTATTATTAGGAAACATTCTTACTCAATCTCGTATAGTTTAAAGACAATTCATGCATCCAATTTCAGTGCAATGAACCAAACACCCAATAAGACTAATCGATGTAACTAATCCCAACATGATTAATTGTTCATCATAACCTGTCTTCAAACCAAACGCCACCTTAGAGTAGGAAAATATTATCCAAACAAACATTAGAACAAGAGAAATGATAGGTGAGCATTTGAAAGTTGCAAACTAACTTTATTGAGAGCTAGAAATTTTAGAGGTCCTAAGATTACACAATAATAAATAAATTCATAGCAATCACATTCCACTATATTTACATGCAAATCACCCAAAAAAAAAAGGCTCAAAAAGTACATATTGGTCAGTGAATCTATTCAAACAAGAGAACTTCCATGTCACTAGCTATTTATATCCACAAACAAATATCTATAGTAACCAGCAGTAGTCACTAACAAAAAAGAGTCATCAGCCTAACAGCATTACAGCAGTGTACACTCCACTTCAGTATTCACAAATTATGAGGTTATATTTGGTCTTGGATTATGTTGATCATCTCCCTGCAAAGAAAATGTATACATGGTGAGGTACTGATGTAACCGATATAAGGTTGATATAAGATATCCAAGTGTAACGCATGACATTAACGTCAAGATTTGATGCAGTATATGTATGTATTGCACACATTTAGCAGAAGAAAAGCAATGACAGGATTGGTTTCTCTTTTCTCTGGATAAAGGAGAAATCCTGAGGGGTAGTGGCTTATGATTCAAAGCGCAGTGGATAATGGGACTGCCTCTCTGCCCATCTGCGTCTTCACTTACAACCAGGTTCTCTACGACAAGGAACTCAAGATGTTTTTTTATCTTCAAACATCTCAAAAGATGATCTTGAAGTCCCAAATTGTGGTAGTGGACTTTTACATGCTAAAATTCTAAGAGTTCAAAGAAATGCAGCAAAGAAAAGGGACAAGCTTACCAACTCAAGTTGTGAATTCAGCCTTGAGGTGGAGATTCGGGCTCAGAACCGCCAATGGAAGAAAATGACATGGTATCTTCCTTTGCCATAGCCACAAAGTTGAGAGGGACAGTAGAAAGTCTTCTCATTTCCTTGAAATACGTATTCTGCCGCCCAGCATAAGAACGGGGTGTTTGAAGCTCTGGAGTTGCACAACCAACTGAGTTACGGCGTGGTGAGGGGGTGACTGACCCGTTTCCATTTGTATGATATCCATTCGTCTTCCTAAAGCTGTTGTTTCTTCTCGGAGTAGGTCTAGAACCATATATAGATTCCTTCTCTGCCAGCAGCATATCTTGGAGTTTCTTCTGATCCTGTGTACAAAAAAAAGATAATAACATATATTTTTAGATCATTACTTGTACTATCAAATTGGCTAAGATGCTCCCTAGTTAATATCATTCCTTCATCTGTTATACTCCTTCCATTTCAATTTGTTCGTCTTACGTCCCTTTTTAGTCCCTTCCAAAAAGAATGTCTCCTCCCTTTTTGGCAACTCTATAATTCTAACTTTCCACGTGGCACATTTATAACCACAAGATTAAAGGGAATTTCGGTACATTCTACATATCTTTAGTTTAAGACCATACGATTTATAAGTCTTGTTTACTTTCTTGAACTTCGTGTCAAGTCAAAACCAAACAATGAATTGAAACAGAGGGAGTACAACATACGAATTCCAGTGATTTTTAGATATCGTGCATTCCCTTAGATACATATGTTCTCATATACCAATTCAGCATTTATTAGTAAATGAGGGTATTGACAGTACCCGGGCACGTCTCTTCTCCTCTTCTTTCTGATATCGACTCACTTTGTAATCCTCCAATATTGACACCAATCTCACCTACAAGTAAAGCCAAGTTCACTGACCAACAGCAAAAACAAAAGGAAAAATCTAAAAGTTTCTTAGCTGCAAAGGAACTCACCCCATCATACAGAAACTTCTTCTGATTCTCATCTTCCCAAGCTAGTGTCCGCTTAATCAAACTGTCAACCATACCTAAACATAAAAAGTCATGGAATTCAATTCATGCCAATGATCCAGGCTTAAATGACACCACTGAAAAAGCTAGAGTAGAATACCAGGAATCTTAGTCACTGTAATTCTTGCTCGTTCTGCTCGCTTTAAATTTATATGAGCACCTCTTCCACCACTGTAACGTGTATGATCCTGACGATTTAAAACTGATCAAACTATAGTTGATGTAAATTATTTGTCAACAATAAAAGCTGAAGTTACTAGAAACATTAGTAGCAAACAGAGATAAGGCCACAGGAAACCAAATAGAAATAGTTTCTACGCACCAGGTTATAATCTTCAAGCCAGTTTTCCTCATCACATGATGAAAGCCATCGCTCTATCTTATCCATAATTTCTTTTCGGCTTAAAGCTTCATCCTTTACTTTGTTTATTTGTGCTTCAATATTTGCCAGGAGTTCACAAGGATCCACAAGACCTTCAAATGGAGATTGAACTCATTTCTCTGCATTGAAGTTCAGATGAAAACAGCATTTAATGAAATACAAGTCAGACGTCTTACCAGAGTCGATCATCGCACTGGACTTATCAGCAGCAGTACTTGAATCAGGTTGTATGTGAGTTTTATAGCACAAATCCTCCAGTTCTGCCCTCCTTTTCATCACCAACTCTTTCATTCTGCTTGCTTTCAACCTGGTAAGCCTCTCAACTTCTGCTGATACCTATCAATGTCAAAAACAATATTAAATCTTCCTGCAAATATATACTCCCTCCGTCTCATGTTATGTGTCACCCTTTGAATTGGCACGATATTTAAGAAAAAAGGGAAGACTTTTGAAACTTGTGGTCTACAACAATCCTTAGATATTTGTGTGGCCGAGAATCATTTCATTAAGGGTAAAAGGAATATTTTAAAGTTAAATATTTTTAATTATAGTAAGGTGACATTCTATTTGGATCGAACTAAAAAGGAAAGGATCCCACATAAAATGGGACTGGTATCTTCCTTTGCCATAGCCACAAAGTTGGATCGAACTAAAAAGGAAAGGATCCCACATAAAATGGGACAGAGGGAGTATTATCAGGCACTATTAGTGAATGCAATTTGGAAAGTCAGCCCAGTAAACTAGTATATGCACTTTCTGCTTCAATAGTCCCTCACATTGGTATCATTATTTGTCACACAACTATAGGAGAAAAAATGGGTGCGGAATGAAGTTAAGGGGAAAAAAAGAATAGACTATAGGAAAAAAATTTAGAGTTAAAGAAGTGCTTGCACACCTGCTGAATAACCTCCAATGTAAGTGCACCTGGTTCCACAAGCTTTGATTCAGAAATATCAAGGAAGGAAATGATCCTTGATAACTTACGCCTTTCTTCTCTCGTTGTATCCATCAAGTTCCAAAGCTCAAACAGAGATCCCGCCACATCCTTTAGCTGCATTATTGATTGAGATTAGATAGTGAATAAAGAAAAGACAGTACCATATCTAAGAAAATAATACCTTCTGATATCGAACTTTTCTTTCTGTTCTCAATTTAAGGATAGCCTGGTCTAGACCTTCCAATGTGCTGTCACTGATGTTTGTGTACTGTCCCAGGCTTGTCTCGTGCAAGCTTGGATGCACATTACTTACAGTTTCACCAAAATCCAGCCCAAGTACACCGCATAATGTGTGAACCTCATTCACACTGTCCAGAACTCTTTGGATCCGCACGGACTGCATGCAGAAGCAATCATCGATTATTAAATTTGCTAAAAGAACGACAGACGTCTAATGATAAACCAAAAATGCACCATTCTTGAGGGTTAAGAATGCCATGCTGAACCACATAAACGTGAAAAGGGATCTCCAGTTATATACTGTATTATTTTTGGGAGTGCTGAAGATGGCCTAAATCATAATAGAATTGGACTAATGAGACAGAAGAGAAATGTGAACTAAGCTACATCTCATGGACCAAAGTTAACAAGCTAATTTGCAGCATTTATACATCAAGAGAACAACATACGCAGAAATATAAACGTAACTCTAGAGAACACTAGCAAAGATGGTAACTTCAAGAAAAATGTCTCTCACAATGTTTCAAAGATAGCTTCAGCAGAAAAGAAAATCAAATCACATTATTTAAAAAAATATTACTACCTCCATTCCAATTTATGTGACGTTGTTGAACTGGGCACCGAGTTCAAGAATGAAAGAAGACTTTGGAAACTAGTGGTCTAAAATAAGTCACAAATATTTGTGCAACTAAATATAGGAGAATGTCATTCTTTTTAAGACTGACTAATTAGGAGGGAACGTCGCATAAAAATTGAAAGAAGGGGGAGTAAAAAAGTAACCAAGAAACAAGATGCAAATGAAATACATTTTAATCCACACATACCTTCTCCTTCTGGAGAGCACATAGGTGGGATTGGCATTCGGAGAGCTTTCTCATTGACAAATCATGTTCTTCCAAGTTTAAGGTAGTCAGAGAATTGACAAGATTACAACACCCCGAGATCTCGCTAGTTATTTTCTCAATTTGGGCCTTTATATCTGCAAACTGCTTAACTCTCTCATCTTTCTTTGCTTTTAAATCATCAACAAGAGGCATGATTAACCCAAGCTGCTCCTTCAAAGAAGCTGACATTTTCTCTGACTGTATCTGTTGTAACAAGAAAAAGCAAAATTACGGATCAATTGTTCAAAAGGATACCAGAAAGTTTTTCAAAAACCAAAACTGAAGTGGTTTGGTTCCATAAATTTTGGTTTTTGAAAACGAAAAAAAGGCCTCGTCTTCACTTTGGAACCAAACCAAGACTATCCGTAATAGGCCAAAATTGTTGCTCCTTTTTATAGATAACTATTTCATTAATTGCACCAAGTGCTCAATATATGTGCTGCAAAAGTGATCAGTGATTCCTTAAAATCTGTACGGCGCCAAAGAACTCACAATTACATACACATCATGGACATACTTAACATTACATAAAAAATTCAAGAGCAGAGCAGTGTATGTGGTTCTTTTCTCTCCATCCCATTCTACAGTATGCAAGACACATAGAGTTTTCCATGTGTTCTCAAATCTCGTATGAATTGCAAACTTGTCACATGCTCAACAGAGTTTGGCTTCGCCCTCTATTTTAATGTTTTATCACTTTGACTTTCTATAACTTCTAGCAATTATTCGTACTAATTTTTCCCTCCTTTTAACATGTTAGAAATGTCTTCATCCTAACTGACTGCAGGTTTCATTTCTGTTATCACAGAACCTACTGAAAAAAAGAAACTATTTCCCAAAAACCTGTAATTGAGAACACTTCTTTTTCCAAGAAGTTATAAAATTGTTTTCCAAAATTAAAATGGAACTTGAACCAAATGACAAGGAAAAGAATATTGAAAGTGTGTCCGATAAGTGAAATCAGTTAAACGTAACAACCCCCCCCCCCCACACACACACACACTTAGAAAGAACTCCAAATGTGAAACAAAGCAGTAAACTGAGCTCAAATCTTAATTTGATGAGAAGATGAGCAAACTTTGCAAGGGCAAATTTTCAAGGCGGAAACAACTAGAAAAATTAGATGTTGAAGATATTCCATGGTGCAGTCGGAAGTTTTATGGCGTTAGACAACATGAGCAATCCTTTCATCCAATCTTCCACCCCCAAAAAGCATAAGGTGGGAAAAATTACTAGTTAACAGAGTCAACTGCGAAGCTCGTAAAATTAGCTACTCCACTCCACTCTCTGCCCCAAATCCAAGAAAAATGGAAACAACTAGATCCAGATCACTATATTCCTTCCCCATGCCTTTAGCAGAGTTTGAAACTTTTTAACTCTTTAAAATAAAGTATCTTCAAAGTTCACCTTGCAACACTGATAAATCACAATTACATGAAACATAGAAATCATGAGATGGATAATCCAATATAGTTCTACACCAATAAAACTTTGAAGTTTTGCCTTCGCATTTGTGAAATTCATGTTTTTTGGAAGATAACAGGGATGCTAGCTGCTTAAGAAATGTTATAACCTTTACAGCCTAGAAAAATCTAAGCCATATGGCAAAAGCAACAATAACATCTAAAATACCCACTTCATGAGTTGGGGTATTGCTAAGGCTACAGCAAGGCAATTAGTTAATAAATTTTCGGCCTATTTGATCAAGGAAGTAACATTTCGCCTAAAAGTGGCAACAGTACTAGTAACCGTACGAAAGGAAAAATATTAACAAGGGTGAGAAGAAGAGTTCGGATGATAAACCATTTATGATTAAAGTTGCTACACGTAGGAAAGTGTTCATTACCGGTGAATTAATGTTGTGTTCACCAAGAGCAGCCATTAAGGTTGCAAGCTCAGCTTCTTTAGCTGCAACAGACTGATGAAGACGTGATTTTGCATTGGCGGCTTCTTCAACTTTTCTTCGATAGACTTCCATACACTCTCTTTCAAGCTCCAACAGCATACGGTGTTTATCAGCTTCACTCTCTCCGATGTCAGTCCATATTTGCTATACATCACCACCAAACAGAGTCAACATAAATTACATAAGAAACAGGAAAAACTAACTGCTTTGTTTCACTCCTAGGCCAGAAGCCAGAAATCCATGTAACAATTCCCATCATATTCAACCAGAAATCCTATGCAGGAACTACATGAAATCTTTTCCACTAACAGTTATAAAATTCCAATTGAAAAATCAAACTTGAATTAAGCATTTATTGAAGCCATAAGAAAGACAAAAACAAAGGAAATCCAACAATAAGTCATATAAGCAAACTTGGATTTCATATTCCAAAATTAAACAGTTACAGTATCACATAATGCCATTAATTAGACTTCAACTTACTTAACACCCAACAACAGAAACAACTACTTCACTTTAATTGAGCAGCCATGATAACTATCAAACCATTAAATAAACCAAACAGTACATAGTTGCTTAAAGCATAGAAACTATGCTTTAAGAAGCATTATTCACCATACTGACCAAAACCCCACCTCAAATCAGGTAAAAGACTCCATCTTTTTCCAAAAACAAAAGAAAAAAAAAAGAAGTGAACAAAACCAAGAAAACAAACAACAACAACAAAAACATCACTGTTTCTAAAAGAAACTCCACTCAAAGTGCAGAAAATCAAGAAGGTGATAGTTAAAAGAAATATAGCAAGTAACAAGGAAACAGTGCAAAATCTACAGAAGAGAGCAAAAACAACAACAAAATAGTGCCATAATCAAAACATAATAAACAACATACTAGAATAGACTATTGAAATACCAAGAGAAAACAAAATACTCCACAAAATTCAA
>DF368089.1:6419-17860 GCA_000787875.1 Solanum virginianum
ATCTTTCTTCATTACAAATAAGATAGGAGCACCCCATAATGATACTTGGCCTAATAAAACCCTTATCCAATAAATCCTTCAACTTCTTTAATTCGGCCAGTGTCATTCAGTACAGAGGAATAGAGATAGGTTGAGTATCAATAAGAAAATCTATATCAAAGTCTACTTTCCTTTCGGGAGGAATATTGAGCAAATCTTGAGAAAGATATCTGAAAACTCAATAACCATAGGAACTGACTAAAGAGTAGAAGACTCGAACTCAACATCTCTAACCCTTACTATATGAGATGCACCCTTTAAAAATCATTTCTAGGACTTAAGATAAGAAATAAATCGACTCTTAAAAGAGGAGTCACTACCTTACCAGTTAAGAATAGGCTTATTCAGAAATTGAAATTTGACCATTTGGGTTCTATAATCTATGGAGGCAAATGAATCATGTAACCAATACATCCCAAAAATAACATCAAAATTAACTATTCAAGTTCAACAAAATTACAAGAAAGGACTTTATGCAGAATCGAAACAGGATAATCCTAATAGACTTTACAGGCCACAATATACTTATCCACGAGAGTGTAAACTGAGAATGACTCCCTTAAAATTTCAAGACTCATACCAAGCTTGACTGCCAAGAAAAGAATGACAAAAGATAAATTTGCACCTGGATCAAACAAAGCATACACATCAAATCAAAGACTTTTAATATGCAATCACCACATCTGGAGTCTCCTCCACCTTCTGCTTAACATGTAAAACATAGAACCTATTGTCGCGGGGAGCATCACCTTATTGGGACCTTAGTTGGCCTTGACCACACAGAATAATTTGACCTTGTGGATGACCTCCTTGACCTTTTTTTTGAAACATTAGGACAATCAACAAGCTTGTGGCCCATCTTGCCACACCCATAAGAAACATCAAAATCTCTCAAGCATTTACTCAGTAATTCTTACCACATCTATCACACTTAGGATTAATTGGCCCATCTTCACTTTGTGCCTTGAGGTAAGGCACTCTATTAGAGTGAAAGTCAAAAAGGAAATTCAATTCCCACCCTCATTTACTGCAACAAATAGAAAAGAAGGGCAACTAGAAAACAAACAAAAGAAAAAAGAGAATTTTAGCCTCTGAATGGGGATACTCCAACAATAGCAACAATTGGATTTGAAATCTGGTTTGAGCCTTGTCCTTGAAATCTCTAGTCTTGTTGAGTACAACCATTTCTAAAGTTGGAGAATCCATTATCAAATCAGGCTCTCTTAAATTCTCTTATTCTCTTTTCCTTGATCTTTTATCCTTCAATCTGTTTGGCATATGTCATGAGCAGTAAAATATCCATCTCCTTAATAAGCATAGTTTATACTGCACTCCTTGATTACCAAGTTAAAAATCCCCGAAACAAATTTGTACATTCTAGCATGGGGTCAACAACTAATGTAAGAGCATACTTTGAGAGTTTAGTGAATTTGAGGGCATACTCCCTCATACTCATTCCCCCTTGCTTTAGATTAATGAACTCAACCATCTTTGCCTTTCTACGCTTAAGAGGGAAGAAATAATCCCGAAAAGCAAATTTGAACTCCTTCCAACCAACTCTATCATCATTCATTCTCTCAATCAACCATTAAGTGAACCACACTTGGGCTATTCCCTTCAACTGATAGGCAGCTGTTGTCGCTCAACCCGGCTACTCAATGAAAATATAGACGGTCGTCATCAGCATAATAACCCAACTTTAGATGTTGGGATTAATCCCATAACGAATCATTATTCAAGACAAAATTGACTCGATGGGCCAAGTAACTATAGGATCTGGGGAGTTGCAATAATCAAAATAATTGTAACAATCCATCTTGAGATAAGATGTCTCATATCGGCAAAACATAAGTGAGATGCTAGGTATATAAGTAAAGGGCTGCCCAAAGAGACAAATTCGTGATGGGCTAGGCCCAAGAACCGACAATACTTCACAGTGTTGGGTCAGGTTGTTACAGATAGTATCAGAGTTACTCTTGTGTCAGCCTTGTCGATGTGGGGCTAGAGTTCAACTGAGTTTAGGCAAATCCTCATGAGGCGGGACAAACCTCAGTGCTGAGTCTAGGCAAATACCATACGGTGCGGTAAACTTCAGCGAGGACGCTGAGTCCATAGAGGGGGTATATGTAACAACCCATCTTGAGATGAGATGTCCCATATCGCTAAAACACAGGAGAGATGTTGTGTATATAAGTAAGGGCTGGTCTATATACTGGGAGACAAAGCCTTGTCGATGTGGGGCTAGAGTTCAACTGAGTTTAGGCAAATCCTAATGAGGTGGGACAAATCTCAGTGCTGAGTCTAGGCGAATCCCATGCGGTGTGGCAAACTTCAGCGAGGACGCTGAGTCCATAGAGGGGGTATGTGTAACAACCCATCTTGAGATGAGATGTTCTATATCGCTAAAACACAGGAAAGATGTTGGGTATATAAGCAAGGGCTGGTCTATATACTGGGAGACACCTTTTGGGGTGAGCCCTAAGGGATAAATCCATGATGGGCTAGGCCCAAGAGCGGACAATACTTCACAGTGTTGGGCCAGGTTGTTATAATAATGATTTAGCTAAATAAGTTCTAAATATCGCTTTAAACAACAATTAAAGGAAGATGTTGGGGATATGCAAATATAGGAATCGATCTATCAGCTGAATCTAGATATTTGGCTAAATGAGTTGATGTTGAGTGAATAGGTTGGGTTGATTGTAACCCATATTAGCTATGATACAAGGGTATTTCGCATGAGTCAGCTAAGAAATCATACGCGAACTGCCGAGGACTCGCTTGGCCTAAAAATTCTCAGCAAAATCCCTAATACCTTGGCCATTGAATCCATGATTGTGGACTTCAATTGAAACCCCAAGGGGTTTCTAGACATTATATCCATTTCATACTCTAGTCGTTCCGGTTAAAGCAACAATCATAGATCTAAAGTAAAACCCCAAGTTTGCAACCTTGAAATTATAGATCAAACATAGGAATGGGTATAAATTCACTCAAATCAACTACAGATAAGTCAAAATATCAAAGACCTAATAAATAAATCAAAGATCCATATCAATAGCACACCCTCAACATGGGAGTTTTAGCCACACGTGCTAGAAATTATAGATTTAATACCAAACATAGCAACAATAGTCATGGGTGACAATATTGAATACAAATTAGTTGATTATCACATGCCAATATTCTCCAATTTGCTTCCCAAAAGCTTTAAAATCTCAACTCCCTTTTGTACTCTAAGAGGAAAGTTCTATGTACTACTACTACAGATTAGTTGTTCTGATATAGTATGAACTAATATGTATAATGTCTTTTCTACAATTTCTTATATACTCCGTACAAACATGTGAAAGTTTGTGTTGTGAAATACCATTCGACGGTCAAGGCCGACCATTGTCGAACACTATGGCGATGCGCCGAATGTGCACTTGACTGTTTCTTGTGCATCCTTATAAGGCTTCCTCTTCTGCAACATTAGGCGATGACTCTTTGTTCCGCCGATCCAATTCGGCGATGCATCGAAATATTCCTCATATCTCCTTTCTGTTAGTATATTGGGGTTTTAGGTGCTGTAACTATAGGCAATCACTTGTGCAATTCAGTAGTGCACCAAACATGTTTTGCGACATCGAATTTGACCGCCTTCTTGACTTGACCTGGAACCTTGGTTGCTGCAATGATAAGCAATCACCCTGAGTGTTCGGCGGATCGTAGCGCATGTTGGTGATACCACTTTTCTCCGCCTTTTTGCACTTTTGCTCCCTTTCCATGATTTCATCAAGTATTGTCCAATTGTGCACTTTTAATCCCATTTTCTATCATAGCACATCCATATTTGTTAGAAGTTGAAAATAAATATGCTAAGGGCAATATTTCTTTGCAATCTATCCTCAAAATGAGTGCTAAATATGGACTCATCAGCAGCCAACTTAGTCTTCTCCTATAAAGACAGCCCCATGATGGTCAACACTTTGTAGATTTTGTCAATGAACTCTTGGGCATCTTCATCAATTTTAGAACCATAGAATTTCGAAGGGTTCATCCGGGCAAAGTCCCCCACTCCGTCAACTGGATTGGGAACATGAGGAGGAAGAACAATATTGAATATTCGCGAGAGAAAAATCATAAGATAAATATTACTTAAATAGCACGATCAAAATAAAACATTCATAAACTTTTTATTTGATTAGGAGAAAAAAGATATAGTGACACCTGAAATTAATCTAAATTTTTTTAAAAAAATCTCAAATTTGCAGGGAACCTATTACCTCATGGAACCATTTGAAATCACAATAAATAAACACTTTTGAATCATTTTGACAATAATTGTGTTATCGCATTCAACAGGCGTGTGGAGGAGTAAAAATAACCCCCCACCTAAATCAATGTAAAAATCACACGTGACACTGCTAATTTTGAATTTTCATATTTATTAAAAGAATCACTTCTCATCTTCTCGAAAATTCTCATTGATAGATGTTGAAGAGCTTTCCATCTACAACCCAAAAAATAAAATAAAATTTTTCGTCCTCAACGAAATTTTCATCTAACTTTACTAGCTTCAATTTCATCTTTATTTTATTTTATTTAATTTGCAAATCCAGAAAATGCAATTGCAAACAAATTTCAACATTAAAAAATGAGTGGAAAAAATATTCAAACTCAAATCAGTCCTAAACTAACACTATATACAAATAAATAATAGATAGCATAAGAAGAAAATCACAACAAATATATATTTTTATTTTTGAAGAAACTTCAACCAATGTATCTTTCACATCTTCAATTCATAACTCTAAAATAATACTATATAAAAGAACATTTTCTTTTTTTTTTTTTAATCAAAATTTGCATTCAAATGTAAAAGCTACAACACAAATTTTTGCTCCATAATCAAGAAATTATCACCGCAAAGTAAATTTATTTTAACTAATGAAATATATTAAGGTTTTGATCGAGAGAGGAAGAGGGGAGAGTGAAAATCTGAAAGAGGTTTATGATTAAATCAAATGAGTCAAAAATTAAAATATGAATGGATCAACATTTTATTCGATTTTTACTAAACCTATTGAAAAAAATAAATAATTATATTATTCATTGGAGGTGACATACACGCTCAATCATTGAAAATAGAAATTGTACAAAAAGTATATATATATTGTAATTTTAAAATGTTCCACAAGGTAACATGACACTAACAAAGTTAAAATGTGTTTTTAAATAATTTAAAATAGCTTTACATGCTTTACGTAACTCTAATCAACTGCTCCTTATGTTTATCTTTTACTTGTCCCTTTATTGTTTAACATATAATTAAGAAGTAGTAAATGATAAAAATAATTTTATCAAATTATCCTTTAAATATAACAATTATAATATCTTTAATAGGAAATAACTATCATTAGTAATAAGACTAAATTATAAACAAAGTATAAAATAATTTCTTGATTTCTATTTAAGAAATCTCATAATAGTACTGCACACAGATAAAAATAGGTGGATGGAGCATTAATACTTGGGTAACTCTAGTGAACTACCAAAAGAAGCCCCTAACGTTTGTGTTTCTAAAAAAGCATTATATTTGTTTGCTTATTACACTTTCTTCTTAAACCCCACTCAGCAGCTCTTGTTTGCGTATAATATCAGCAGCACAACGTACACCTTGAATCGTCCATACAGAAATCAATGGATGCCAAGATCGGAGGTTTCTTCGAGTCGGTCGGAAACTTTTTCACCGGAGGAGATCACATTCCTTGGTGCGATTCCGATATAGTCACTGTAAGTACCCTGTTTATCATTTTTCTTTTTATTTTTTTGCAATTTGATTTCGGCAACTGTAGTTCATTTGATATAGAAGAAGAACTGCTTCGTGTTTGAGATCAAGCTTTTGTGGGGTTTTCAGTGAATTTTGCTTTTTCATTCTTTATTTATTTAAAATCTTGTGTATTTGGTCTTTATCTTTACTTTGAAGTCAAGATGGAAAAAGAACTAAACCCAGAAGATTTCGTGGAAAATTATGGAATAACTTTGTTTCGGTACATGCTGAAGGATTACCATAGCTGATGGACGTTGGGGTTTGGGGATAAAAATGGTTAGGGCTGGTTTGGATAAAAACAGAATATGTTTCAGTTCAAGATTTTGGAAGAAGCATTTTTAAGTGTCAATTTCAGTAGTTGGTTTTTGATGTCTTGCATATTGGATGAAAACAAACTTTAATCAAGAAAGATATTTATGTTATGGCCGATGAAATTACATCACATTACTTGTGGTCTCGATCCTATGAGTAACAGAAATGAGTAGCTTTAATCAAGAAAGAGATATATGTGTTAGAGAGACACAACTACCCGAGAATTAAGGTTAAAGTGAGCAGTGGCTCCAGCTTCACCTGTAAACCTATTTGTAAAAGGTTTATCAGACTGGTGTTGCTTTACTTTGTTGGAAGATTGTTCTATTTTTAGCGACTATTTAAAGTTCAGATGTTACTCTCGCATGATCTCTGAGCACAAACAAGAGGCATGCACTTAAAACATATCTGATGCCCAGTTTGCCGACAAAACCATTCCACTCAGGTCAATGGACATAAAAAGTTTAGATGTGGGCATCCTATACCTCTGAGACCCCACTTGTGGGATTACATTGGGTATATAGATGTGCCTGTTCACTTGGCTCCCTGGATAATCTTGAATCAGTGTTGAGATGATTTCTTGATTCATTTTCTTTGTTCAAAGCAAAACCGTTCTAGCAAGAGGGAGAGTGACGCTGATAATTACGACAGAGACCAGAGGGAGAGTGATGTTTGAAGGATAGCAGAATTGGTGTCAACTATTATTTGGAATATTTTTTGGTTAACATTCCCTTGAGAAAGTTTGAAAAGCACTGCCAATTTCTTGCTGAAAGAGGCTGCCTTTGTTCAAGAGAATAATCTGTAATTTGTAATGGATTTGCGGTTCCATGTGCATTTACTAGCTATACCTGAAGGAAATATTGACGGTATCTGAGTCTCTCACAAGAGAAATCTATGTACAGGGTTGTGAACGTGAAGTTGCTGAGGCGGGAAAAGGTTCCTCTGATGAACTGAAAAATCAATGCATTATGCGTCTATCATGGGCTCTTGTTCACTCAAAACGGCCAGAAGATGTACAACGTGGAATAGCTATGCTTGAAGGTGAGATCATTAGAATCCTTCCTTTTTATTTTTTGGATCCATGCCCCCCTTTCCATATCCTGTGCTTGGGGATTCTTGACTTTCATGAAGACTTTGATAAGCACTTCGACTTATATGTTTGTTCAACCCCTAGATCTTATTTATTTTACCTTTTCAATGTCACGTGCTTGGGGATTGTGGAGTTTCTTGAAGGCTTTGATAAGCGCTTTGATATTTATATGCTTGTCCTTTCCCTAGCTCTTAGGCATTTTACCTTTCGACTCCTCTTCCCCCTCCTGCCTTTGCCTTTTGCTTTGCAATTTACTGTTGTCACTCCTCTTATGCTAGTTTCCTTCCTTAGCAAGAGTTCTGACTTAATTTGTCATATGCAGCTTTGCTGGGTGGCAGTAACAGTCCCCAGCAAATGAGGGAAAAGATTTATCTTCTGGCAGTTGGCTACTACAGAAGTGGGGACTATGCAAGAAGCAGGCAGCTTGTTGAGCGTTGTTTGGAGGTTTGGTCTTTGCTATTCAATCTTTGCTAGTATATTTTATCTAAGTTGCTCAGACTCGGGTGCGGGTTTTCGATACGGGTGCGGATCTAGAGGTCGGATCCTTCATGATCTAATTTTTAAGATTCGGGTATATGGATCCCCCTGTTTATCATTTTTCTTTCGATACGGGTGCGGATCTAGAGGTCGGATCCTTCATGATCTAATTTTTAAGATTCGGGTATATGGATCCATGTATGGATATGGATGCGGGGATTCGCCTAAAAATAATCAAAATATCTAAAAATAGATTGATAAAACCTAAATTATGAGATATTATGTGGAAAACTTGAAGAAAATCTTGGAAGGTGATTAAAGGAAAAAGGCATGGTATAGAAATTTCTATATAAAAGATATTCCATTTTCTTCAATTTCACCTTAGCTTTTGTATTGATTACAAAAATTGTTAAAACCGTCCAGACTTTCCCCATCGATCTTGGTCAAAGTATCCGAAACCGGTTGACCAAGTTGGACACGGATCCCACACCCACACCCACACCCATGTCGTGTCGAAATGGGTGCGGCGCCAAAAGTGAAGAGTCCAAGCAACTTAGTATTTTATTCACCACTTCACTTTGACTTAAAATTTTGAGATGTTTATCTCTGTGCTGTGAGGGATGTTCCACTACTTTATCTTGAACAATTTATCTTTCTGCGGCGTGATGTATGAAATTCAAAAATTGCATACTCGAACTTCATTATGTCATGCAATTCTGAAGTTTTACTTGTTCATTGTCTTGACTGATGAGCACCTTTCAATTTCTTTCCACGTCTGTTCTTACACATTCTTCCTTAACTAATGGCTGTTTGAATCTGTAGATTGAGCCGGAGTGGAGACAGGCCTTGACCCTCAGGAAAACTATTGAAGATAAAATTACAAAAGGTATAAGCTGAATCTTTATCTTCAGTTATTTATCATATTCTATTTCCAGTCAAAAGAAAGAAGTTTTGAATTATGTATATTGCATTGTCCAAGCAGATGGAGTAATTGGCATTGGCATTGCCGCTACTGCCGTTACTGCTGTTGGACTCCTGGCTGGTGGAATTGTAGCAGCTTTGTCCCGCAAGAAATGATCCATCAGTAACCATGAAACATACTCTGATCTGTGTATACACCTGAGGCTATCAACTCCAATTTGTCAGCGCTTAGTTTTGATACTTGTCTTTCTCTGTAGAAACACCGACATACTGCAACCTAAGCAAAAGGATGTAGGTTGGCTTTGCTTGACTTGATGGTCTTGTTTATATGTGATAAAAAACAGCGACTTTTGTATGTTCATCTTAATTGTAGCAGAAAGGAGGATCCATGTTGCTGTTTCTTTTCAGTTAGTTGGTTTCCTTTATCCCTCTGATATAACTCACTTGTTCATCATTACAACTAACTTGGACATGGCATCTGCAAAATTTAGACGCTAGGGTTGATCTTCACAGAGTTACTTGTAAAGATTGTAGACAAATTTACACATATTGTCTACTTGTTGATCATCTCAGTTTTAAGTTTTTACTAAAGCGCTGTGGCAAGGGCTAGAACGTGTGTTGTTTATAAGTAGGGGCGACGAGGTTAGACTCAATCTATCCAACCCGTTTAAGTTAGGGTGGGTTTATTTGTTAGCTCAACTTAATTCATTTCAACTCACCAAAAATTAGATTGAATGTAACCCAAATTAACTTGAGAAATTTTGTCAAAATACTTTTAAATTTTATATGTTATATAGTTATAATAAAAAAAATATAATTTTATTAAGTATTAAAATATTATAAAAGAACAAATAAAATAAGTACTCCCTCTATCCCATTTTAAGTGGCATTGTTTGACTTGTGAAAATTGAACTAAAAGTGCCTCTTAAGTCTTGAAATTTAAAAATGTGACAACTTTGACCATCCAAGGTCAAAGTTGTCTTTAATTAGAGATTAAGGAGATTTAAGTTAATTGGGGGGCTAAAGTGTATATTTTAAAACTTGAGCAACTATTTTTTCTTTTCAAAAATATCTATAGGCTTTTTACTAAAAATTAAAAAATATAACACCAATTATAAAATACTTAAAATTAATCAGAGAAGAAAGAGAGGAGAAAATGTATCCGTGTATTCATATATCTGTGTATTCATTCTAAAGAAGTGTGTGCTATATATATATATAACAAAGTATAAGAGGTGTGGGCCTGCAAGAGGCACACCTTTATGACTTATTTATCTACTTTTTACTATTTTTCATACACGTTTTACTATTTTACGTTCACGCTTTATTTTTTTACATATCAACAATTCTAACTTTTCTAATACTCTCCCTAAATTGTCCATGTAAAAGGAAGGTTCTAGGTAATCTTAATACGCATCATTAGCTGTCTCGTTAAAAGCCTTGCCAGAAAAATCCAGTGGGATAAAACCTTGGCCAAGAAAAAAAAGTACAACGCGTATTCTCCCCTTGATGAAAACTTCGCCGATACTTTGGAAACAATGCATTCCAATCTTATATTTTAGCTTTTCGAATGTTGACGTTGGTAATGCCTTAATGAATAAATCTGCAAGATTATCACTCGAACGAACTTGTTGTACATCAATGTCGCCTTTCTTTTAAAGATCATGTGTGAAAAATAATTTTGGTGAAATGTGTTTCGTTCTGTCTCCTTGTATGAAGCCTCTTTTAGTTGAGTTATATATGCGATATTGTCTTCAAATATGACCGTGGGTACTTTGACATCATTTTTCAGTCCACATTTCTCTTGGATGGAATGCATCATTGATCTCAACCATACACATTCTCCATTTGCTTCATGAATTGCTATTATTTCAGCATGATTTGAAGAAGTAGCAACGATGGGCTGCTTTGTACATCGCCATGATATTGCAGTTCCTCCATATGTAAAGAGATAGCCTGTTTGAGATCGAGCTTTATATGGATATGATAAATAACCTGCATCTGCATAACCAACAAGATCTGCACAGGCTTTGTTAGTTAAAATAAATCTATATCAACTGTACCTTTCAAGTATCGCAAAATATGCTTGATACTATTCCAACACTTTTGTATTGAGGAAAAACTATACCTTGCTAGCAAATTAACAGAAAACGTTATATCACGTCTAGTTGAATTAGCAAGATACATAAATCCTCCAATAACACTGAGATATGATACTTCAGGATCAAGGAGTTCTTCATCCTCTTCTGAAGGACTGAATAGATCTTTATTCGATTCAAGCGGTCTAACAACTATTGAAGTACTTAATGGATGTGCTTTGTCCATATAGAATCGTTTTAAGATTTTCTCAATATAGGCAGATTGATGAATGGAAATCCCATCTGCTAAATGTTCAGTTTGCAGACCTAGACAAAGTTTTGTCTTTCCAAGATCTTTCATCTCAAATTCTTTCTTTAAATATTTAATTGCCTTTTAGACCTCTTTAGGAGTTCCAATGAGATTTATATCATCAATAAAAATAACGTGTATCACAAACTCTGATCCCGATTTCTTAATGAAAACACATGAACAAATGACATCATTTATATATCCTTCATCTATCAAGTACTCACTAAGGCTATTGTATCACATACGTCCTGATTATTTCAGACCATATAATGATCTTTGCAATTTGACTGAGAATATTTCTTGAGACTTAGTATATGATTCAGGCAATTTAAATTCTTCTGCGATTTTCATGTAAATTTCACTGTCAAATGAACCATAAAGGTAAGCTGTAGCTACATCTAT
>DF368088.1:3007-17862 GCA_000787875.1 Solanum virginianum
AAAAAATCTTGTATACAACTTATAAACATGTGATTAAAGGACTTATAATACTTGGCCTTGAAAGTGTACACATGAATCTATATATATGTCCATAAGCTCACACACACCTACTTATATAAAGATTCCAACTTAAATTCTCATATTCTTCAAAATTACTCTTAAGCGTAGAATTTCCCAAAATTTACAATATCGGTCCCAAAGTTCGGAATGATTCCAAAACACCAATATACGAGCTCTAACATTCTCCCCCCTAGGAACATTCGTCCTCGAATGTCATACCAAGCAAGTGAGTTCTTACTTTCATAACATAGCATCAAACACAATAGTTTAACTATCACATTTCCCATTTAAAGGAAAGAGTTACCTGAACATATGGCAAACAACTAGGGGTATTTCTTCTTCACTAGCTCTTCCGCTTCCCAAGTCACCTCTTCTCTATTAAGGTTGCGCCAAAGCACTTTAACTGAGGCTATCTCTTTGATCCCAGTTTTCTAATTTGGCGATCCAGTCTCTATTAGGGTGGATAGAGTATCTTGCATTATAAGCCTCAACCAAGATACTATCTCTAAGGTCATCAACACTTGGCACACACAATCTGCCTTGGTATCTGAGTACACCATCTCCCTCTTTTGAGAACACTAATATTTTCTGCTTCTGAATATCTTCTTTCAATTGGAGAAAGATGGGATCCCTGTCTTATTTTTCTTTCTCTTCTACCACCAAGGATGACTTTGACCCATTCCTGACAATGACCCCACCTTTATCAGAATCTTTAATCTGCACCTCCAAACGGGCTAGTCTGTGAACCTCCTTAGCTAACTCTTTTTTCATCCTCCACATGAGCTTTACTCCCCATGGTTACCCTGCTAAGAGCATCTGCAACCATACCCTCTTTAACTGGATAATAGAGGATACTCATATCATAGTCTTTTAATAGCTCCAACTATCTCCTCTGTCTCAAATTCAGCTCCATCTGGCCAAATACATACTGCAAGCTCTTGTGGTCCATGAATACATCCACATGCCCATCATATAAATGGTGTCTCTAGATCTTTAGAGCAAACACCACCGCAGCAAGCTCAAGATCATGAGTTGGGTAATTCATTTCATGAATCTTGAGCTGTCTGGAGGCATAAGCTATCACCTTGCCTCTCTGAATTAATACACAACCCAAGCCAACTCTGGAAGCATCACAATATACCATAAAATCATCAACTCCCTCTAGTAGGGATAAAACTAGGGCTGTGGTTAGTCTAGTCTTCAACTCTTGGAAACTCTTCTCACAAGCTTGTGACCATTCGAACTTAGTCCGCTTCTGAGTCAGCTTAGTCAAGGGAGCTGAGATAGAAGAAAACCCCTCTACAAACTGTCTGTAGTAACCTGCCAAGCTAAGAAACTCCTTATCTCTGTGGGAGTTATGGGCCTTGGCTAATTCTTTACTGCCTCAATCTTTTGGGAATTAACCTGGATAACCACACTAGACATAATATGCCCCAAAAATGCCACAGATGCCAACTAGAACTCACACTTAGAGAATTTAGCATATAGTTACTGATCCTTAAGGGTCTGAAGGATAATTCTAAGATGGTCCGCATGTTCCTCCTTATTATGGGATTAGATCAGGATATCATCTATGAACACAATAACAAATATATCCAAGTACGGCCTTAACACCCTATTCATAAGATCCATGAAAGCTACTGGTGCATTCGTCAGCCCGAAGGACATGACCAAAAACTCATAGTGACCATAGTGGATTTTGAAAGCTGTCTTAGAAATATCTCTCTCTAACTTTAAGCTGATGATACCCAGATATGAGATCTATCTTGGAAAAACAGGTAGCACCCTAAAGTTGGTCAAATAAATCGTCAATTCTGGGAAAATGATACTTGTTCTTAATGGTGACCTTGTTCAACTGACGATAATCTACGCACATCCATAGAGAACTGTTCTTTTTACACACGAAAAAAATTGGAGCACCCCAAGGTGAGACTTTTGGTCTAATGAAACACTTATCTAAGAGATCTTTCAATTATAACTTTAACTCTTTTAGCTCCAAAGGAGCCATACGGTATGGAGGGATGAATATAGGCCGAGTATCTGGAAGAGTGTCTATCCCAAAGTCTATCTCCCTATTAGGAGGGACTCCAGGAAGATCCTAAGGAAAGACTTCTAGGAATTCATTCACAACGGGGACAAACTGAAGAGATGATGCCTCGGCATGAGAATCCTGAACTCTAACTAGGTGGTATATACATCCTTTGGAAATTAACTTTCTAGCTTTGAGATATGAGACCAACTGACCCTTAGGGAAAATTGAGCTACCCCTCCACTTTAAGACTGGTTCATTAAGAAACTAAAATTTGACTACTCTGGTTCTGCAATCTACGGAGGCATACCCAGTATGAAGCCAATCTATGCCTAGGATGACATCAAACTCTACCATGTCTAACTCCACCAAATCAGCTACAATAGTCTTATAATCAACGGAGACTAGACAACCCCTATAGATTCTTGGGGCTAATATAGACTCTCCAATTTGTGCCCATAAGGCACTCTCCAGGATAAGACCTACCACAATTACCACAAGTAGGATAACGATTTAATCCATGAGCTATGCTACCCTATAACTGGCTGCCTCGAAACCTGTGGTGCTGTGATCCCTGCTCATTCTTGACTCTTGATACAGGTGCACTAGCGGATAAAGGTGCTGGTTCGGCTGTCTTAGGCTGAAAAGATGAGTGATTTCCACCTCTAGTCCCTCTCTTGCTTGTCTTCTAGCCTGATATCTTGGCCTTCTTACTCCTAAACTCCTCTCTATCCTGCATCTTTCTCCTCCTCTACCTGCTGCACATATGTTTTCAAGCAGGCTATATCTATATCTCCAATAAGCATCGCATTTCTTCCCTTCTCTTAGTCATTCGAGAGAGCCCGGACACAAAAGATCCATCCAGTGTGCATATCTGCCACCATAGCTGGAGCGTAATAGGATAGCTGAGTAAACTTGAGACTGTACAGATACTCATATTCTCCTGCTTCAGATTCAAAAATTCCCTTACCTTAGCCTGTCGTATCTCTCTAGGAAAGTACTATCCCAAAAAGGCCTCCTCAAACACCGCCTAACTATAGCTGGCGCCCTAATAGCCTTGCTTCCTTTCCACTGATCAAACCAGAGTCTAGCTACCTCATTGGGCTGGTAGGCAGCTAACTGAACCCACTCAGTATCATATATCTGCATAACGTGAAACACCTTCTGGAGCTCCTCAATGAAATTCTCAGGATCCTCTTTCATATTGGACCCCATGAATTTTGGTGGATTCGTCCTCAGAAACTCCCGAACACTGGCAGTATCTGACCCATCATTTCTGCCATCTCCCTGGCATCCTCTCTGTGTAGTGACCGCCTGAGCCAAAGTTTAGATGGCCTGGCAAAGCTCAGCGTTGGAGATGTCTGCTTGATGTGGCTGCTCCACAGACACAACTAGACCCCTCGGTTCCTCAGGAATTCAGCCAGGCTAGTTTACATTTCTCTTGGCTGGGCGTCCTCTGCCCCTTACTGGTCTATTAGCTCTATGAAGAGGCATGATCTAAAAAGCATGGCGTGAATGCACAAGTTAGAAGGGACTTCATAGAGAGATAGTTTGAAGCACGAGACAAGGAATAACAAGTAATGATGATACTTCCTAATGTCCCATAGCCTCCCTATTATAGATGTGGTGCACTTCACACCCATAATACATACTCTACTAGACACGATTCTATGGACTCCCTAGGACTCTTGAACCCTAGGCTCTAATACCAAGTTTGTCACGCCTCGAGCTACACCATGGACGTGGCTGACACCTGGAACCATCTCTAGTCCTGAGGGAACCACTTGGCTTGGCTACTTACTCAGTGGAAGATTAAAACAATAGTGGAAAAGGCTATAAAAACAACAAGCTCTGACTGTAAAAGTTCATAAGCAATATCTGAATAAACTGGAATAAAATACTGACACATAGTCCGTGGAACCTCTATTAAAGCTATCTGAAAAGACTACTGGGATAGGCCCCAAGTAGCCAGAACTAAAAATAAATGCGGTAATGAAACACAGATAACTCAAGAGCCTCGGGCTGAGAAGAGGTCTCACCAAAAGACTTGAAGTTGTCAGGTTCTCAATGAAGCAGCTGCTGAGGAACTCTGTCACCTGTGTCTGCATCATAAAATGATGCAGGTCCTAAGGACGTCAATACATGGTATGTACGGTATATAAGATGGTCAAAACAGTAACTCATAATAATATAATATTTCTTAAAAGACACATACATATCTCATAATGAAGTAACAATGATAATAAGTACTTAGTATACTGAAATTAACATGCTGAAAACTGGTAAGTAAAATATATCTTTTAACTTGGGGAGTTTCTCTAACCGACAACCACCATTATGAGCTTCGTGGTGATACAATGTCTTGCCCATGCTGCTAGAGCCATCCCATAATTTGCCGGGGTAGGGGACGAAGAACTAAGGGAGTGGATCCATCCTAAAACTGGGCCATCTCAGTGACTAAAGAGGAATGTACCTTGGTACAATCCTATCCTATGCTGGCTATATAGTTTATGAGTTCGTGTAATTAATTCTACCCTCACCCATATCGATGCTCAATACTACTCCTAAAAATGATCTTTATATCGTTCATACTTAAAGATTATGAATTCTTGAAATCTGATTTCTCGGGGACTTAACCCAACTTACTACTTAGCTTTCTCATCTGAGTTCCTTTACTTGATTGAAAACTAATATCAACTCAAATGATTCAAAAACATGCTAAATTACTTGGCTAATATGCAAGAACCAATTCTTAAAATGTACTTCTTGAACTTAGCTTAAAAAGTTACTCATACTAGTCTTTCTTTTCTTGAAATAGTAACAAGATTGTCAAGAAACCTCAACAACAATGCATCTTGTTCACATATGAGTATAAATTTGATAACAATACTTTAATTGAATAATATAGAAATCAAGAATTATAATATTAATCAAGAAACTATATGTACCGTGGAAATTACCATACTTCACAAAAATCAGATAGATTTAATCTCAACTAGTACTTGAAAGTTCATGGGTGAAAACTAACTTCTATTTTTAAAGATATTCTCAAAAATAATAGTTTTAGGGTGACCTTACATACCTGGAAAAGAATTCTTGAAGAATTGGAAAGAATTCCTAAGCCCTACTATCATTCTTGAATTTCTTGCGCGTGAGTTTTTGAGAGGGTTTCTTGTTTTGAATGAATGAAAGTGTAAAAAAAAATACATTTTTGAACTTTAATATGACTTAAAACCTAATTTAGGATTATGGGGTATGGAAAAGATCAAAACTACCCCTCCCTATTAAAAGACGAAAACTAGTGCGAAAACCTAATTTAGTGTAATTAGACGATTTTTTGCAATTTTTCAGTTTTCATCGAATTTCAAAAAAAATCAAAATGTGATTCCACGTCCCCAGTGCATCGCGGAAGGGGCGCGGAAACCTCACTATTTTATGATTTTTTTGAAAAATTTAATTTGACTTGGTCGCGTTAAAGTCGAGTTGAGATCATTTTTTGATTTAGTTTTTCGCACTGATAGCAAATCGAATCTCGGATTTGAAAACGGAGAATGGAAAGACACTTTACGCGCAAAGTCAATTCTAGGGGTATTTTTATCTTTTCACCAGAAAAGTATACAATAAGAGCGTCCAATAAGATCAAAATGAAACAGTATATAATAGTGAAATTACTACAACTGAACTTCAATATGTTTTCTCATATATATTAATATATAATATAATTTGGAAGAGAATCCACATTAATTGCTTATCTATTAACATTTAATCATCCGCTGTCAACTATTTTTATATTTTCATTCAATTTGTGGAAGGTGTTCCACTAACATTACTACTATATACTATTAATCTCTAAAAAAACTATTGTAGTAATCAACAATCTATTGCATATTTAAAGCTTTTAAATTGAAAGCTTTTACCTGAAACTCCTCGAACTTTTCTTTGTCTGCATTTTTATGTTTGCATTCTTCCATCGTGTTATTGTTCTTAATTTTTGTATTGGGGATTTTAGGTGTTCAGCCCCATTGTCCCCTTTATATATACATATATTGTCAATATAATAATTCTACTAATAGGACTAATGATTACAATATGGTCACCAACACTATAATTGTTCCACTAATACTTGTCCCCCTCAAGATATTGAATTCACAACCAACAAGTCTTGTCCCTCTCAAGATATTAAATTTACAACAAGTCTTTTCCCGCTCAAGATATTAAATTCACAACCAACAAATCTTGTCCCCCCCTCAAGATATTAAATTCACAACCACTAATCATTGTCCCCCTCAAGATATTAAATTCACAATCAACAAGTTACATAAAATAATACGTAGTCTTTTAGAATGAAATTTCAACAATCATGGCAATTTGTTTCTACCAAGCAATCAAGATGCAGAATGTAACATTGAATTTTCAAACACATTAACATTTAAACCATCACTTATATTAATTATCTACATCTACCCAAAATAGTATTAGTTATCGAATAGTCCAAACTACCCAATAAAATTTACGAGAAGAATATTTTAAGAAAATAAGAGAACAAATTCTCAAAATAGTCTAACGGGTCATTACACATTATTTTTTTCATTTTATTCATATTATTTTTACCATATTTATTTTGTGTTTATCCGTTTTTCCCCCAACAAACTTAATATCAAAGCCAAGGTTTTGTCTTAGTATGCTCTGTAGTTGCAGCAAAGTCTGAACTTGCATATCAATATATATATACACACACACACAAAAGTTTATCTAAGTACAAAACACTAGGGGCAGAACTACATGGACACTAGAGGGTTCATCTGAATCCCCTTCGTCAAAAAATTACACTATATATATATAAGATCAAGTTTTTGTAATAATTGATATATACCTTATGATGAACCCCCTCAACATAAGTCAAGGGTTGGTCCAACGGTACCGAGGGTTCAAGATTTTGGGAAATATCTGTCACTTCGCCGATTTGAATTTGGATAACATCACAACAATTCTTTCTTTTTTACATCATTTCAAGGGTAACTGGCCGGGGTTTGGGCTTGAATAATTAGTCATGTTTTAATTCTTAGTTACAGTAGTAGCAATGTTTAAATAGGTAGCAAGTTGTCATTCATTTATTTTTATCTTTCAGTTAATAATAATATGAGCCACGAGCTCAAAATTTAATTTTAAAAAACTATTGAAAAATAATTTCTTTTCTATTTTCATATAATTTCTTTTCTATTTTCAAAAAATTAAGTAAAACGTATAACTTTTATTAGTTTTCATAATTAAAATTTGAAAAATACATTCTCTTATACTCATTTTATGTCAAAGATTTAATTTACATTTAATTAAGGAATAATATAATTATTTAAAAAGTTGAATAAATGGTATAACATTTGGAAATATTCTTAGGTTCTTCTACTGCAGATCTGTGATCACAACTCAATAATAAAAAATCCTCACTATTAATTTTTTGAAAAAAGTTATTATCTTATTTTAATAATTTTTTTGGAAAGTATAATCTTTTTGTTCCTTAGTTTCAAAAATTGAATTATATACACACACACACATACACACACACAAAAACATAACAATAATGGAGACAAGACCCATAATTAAATTAGACAAAATAAATTCTCTCATACTCATTTTAGTATTATGTCTAACACATACTTTTTCGATTTCATTGTTCATGTTTAGATAGAGTTAAATTTTATTTAGTTGCTTATATCTGATTTGACTAGTTTATATTTGATCCGATCCGACCCATTTTTTTTTTTTGTGAATACTATTGTCATGTTTACTTATCTTTTTGAACCCCCCTCGATGAAAATCTTGCTTTCGCCACTGCAACACACCAAAGAACTACATACCCACCATCAAAATAGAGTTGGTTGTTAGGGCTATTAGATTTCAGGGTATTTTAAAATTATTTTCTTCCTAGAAGGTTCTGCATCTGTCTCAGTACAGTAATGTTGGACGACTGCAGACCTTTGGTAGCCAGTAGAATAAAAAGTCTTATGGATGGTGATGCATGGCTTGAATACGGACTTTATTCTTGATATTTTTGATCCCTGCAAGTAGAAAAATATAGTTATTTACCTAAAAAAAGATTACACTTTTACAAAGAGAAGAGAGAAAAAAAGTATTATCGTAAAAGAGCTCAAATATGAAAGTATAGGAGGTCCAATAGCAGGAATCTTGAGTAATGCAAAAGCCATGGAAGATAGGAATTGGAGCTTAGTGAGCAAGCAAGAAGCTCTTTGAATTGTAGGTAGCTAGCTCGATATTGTAGGTAGCTATGCACAGTGCTCTACTCTACTCACTGAAAAAAGTTTCACTGTAGTAAAAATATGTTCGAACTCATTTCTTTCTTGTCTTTAGTAATAATAATATTTTTTATTTTTTCTGTATATGTTAACTACCTTTTTTCTTTCTTGTCTTTAGTATTAGCACAAGTTTTTGTATTACTCCTACTATTATTGAAAAACAAATTAAAATGATTAATTTATTATTATTTTTGCGTAATTTCTTAATATTAGTCTTGCTGTACGCGCTTTGCACATGGTCAAAGCTAGAAAATTTTAATTTACTTATGAACTTAAAAATATAAATAATTCACTACAAAAGTAATTTTGATAAATTATTTATTTATAAAGTCCTATATATCTATCACTAATTAAAAGTCATGATAAATTAAAAATATTCTTAGTGACTGCAGTGTATTTTTTTGATAAAAAAATAAGGAAGAAATAGAAGTCTATCAAATACGGAAGATTTAGGAGTCTTTCAACAGCTAGAAGTCTTTATTTTATCACTTATTTTCATGTATTTTAAAAGTCAATATTATAAATTAAATTAAATAATAATTTAAATAAAGATAGTGAAAAAAATGGTTTTATCTAAAACAAAGTCTTTTAATTAAGGATAAAAAATTCAAATAACATTTCTAAGGACCTTCACACTTTTAATATATATATATATATATATATATATATATATATATAGAGAGAGAGAGAGAGAGAGAGAAGAATCTCTTTTCTTTCTTTTCTTAGATAGAGTCTTATGTTACTTATATTTATATTGCTTAGCTCTTGGAATAATATAACAAGTTATTTTTCATATCTTGTCTTTTATATGGTATCAGAGCATATACTTTTTATTTTGATTGATTTCGAGGCTGATCTTGTTTTCGATCTGTTGGCCAGAAAAGAGTAGCAAGATTTCAAATTGATCACTTTAATGAGAAAATGTGATAACTCAATTGTCTATTGACAATCACCAATTAACACTATCCTCCTTGTTGTATATGTTGATGGCATTGTAATTACAAGAAATAATTATGCTAGGATCTCTTCCCTCAAGTATTTCCTGCGCACTATATTTCATACAAAGGACTTGGGCCAGTTAAAATACTTTCTGAGAATAGAATCGAACAGAAATAAGAAGAGAATTTTTCTATTTCAAAGAAATTATATTCTTGATCTACTTGAAGACACTGGAAAGCTAGCAGCCAAACCTTGCAACACCCCAATGATTACCAATGTACATCTAGTGAAAAATGGTGGAAATCCTTTTGATGATCCAGAGTGATATAAAAGGTATGTTGGAAAGTTAAAATATCTTACTCTCACTCGATCATATATTGCTTTTGCCGTAAGTGTTGTTAGGCAGTTCATGCCTGCACCTACCATCAAATATTAAGAAGCTTTGGAGCTAATTTTATGTTACTTGAAAGGAGATCTTAGACTTGGCATATAATTAGTAATCACGGTCATACTTGTATTAAGAGTTTACAGATACTGACTGGGCTGGATCCAAAATTAATGGGAGATATATTGCAGAGTATTGTATTTTTTGTTAAAGGGAACCTAATATTATGAAGGAGTAAAAAGCAAAGTGTTGTATCTCGATCTAGTGCAAAATCTAGGTATAGGGCTATGTCACAGTCTACATGTAAGATTACGTGGATACATCATCTTTTAAATAAAATTGGGATGAAGCATTCTACTCATCAAAACTCTGGTATGATAATCAGGTTGCACTCTGTATTTCCTCAAATCTAATATATTATGAAGGAACCAAACATATTGAAGTTGACTCTCATTTTACTTATGAGAAGATTTAGGAGAATTTGAGTTCTACCGGGTACATGAATATTGGAGAACAACTAGCTGATTTGTTCACAAAGGCCTCAAATGGCGCTCGAGTTGATTATCTTTGTACAAGCTAGGCATGATCAATATATATATTTTAACTTGAAGGGGAGTATTACAGAATGAACCTAGAACATTTCCTAGGAATGTATATACCATACACATATAGAAATAACAAATTTATAGGAATTTTTTTATTTCTTTCCTTAGCTAGAACATTATGTACTTGTATTTATATTTCTTATCTCTTGGAACAATATAACAATTAATTCTCCATGTCTTGTCTTTTACTTAAGCCAATAAAGCCTTATAGATGGATTTTTCACATGACCTTTCATGATCTTCCTTTAGCTATTGTAGGACTAAAAGACACATTACTTTTCATAAAGGTTGAATATTGAGGGACTATAGCTCTTGCTCTTCAAAATAAGTTTTTCAAAACAAAACCATTTGCTTGTGATCTCAAGTTTGCCGGATTCCCCCTTGGAATAGAGATCAATGCAATAAGTATGGACCAGAATTATTCATGCGATAGAAGTGTAATGTCACGTCCCCGGAGGGTACCCTTGGCGTGGCCGACACTCAAAAATCATTGTTGGCTCCTAAGCAAACCACTTGGCCTCATCATATCCATTCAATCAACATAACTAACCAATCAGCGAAATACTATGATGAAAAGGTGAAAAATCTGAGTCTTATATAATCATATCAAAATTGTCAGGCCAGTATGAAAGAAACTAACTCAATATAATAACCGGTCAACAATCAACTCTAGTCTATGAAGCCTCTATCATTATCAATTGGTGCCAATGACAGACCCATGGCTACCTCAATTCAAAATAAAGCTAGTCTAAAATCTGACTCTAATAGCTAGATAAAAATAAAATGAGGATCCTCCGGAGTAAGGGACGCTCACCAACTTAGATGACTGCAATAGATCCTCAACGGTAATTCCTGTTGATGATCTCTAGTACGTGTCTCTACATCATAAAATAATGCAGTCCTAATAAAAGTCAGTACGTGAAATGTATAAGTAGTAAAATGCTTAATGAAACAGATATAGGCAGAGTAATATATAATATTATCAACTCAGAAGATATTCAATCAAAATGTCAAATGTCTATCTAAAGCAAGAATAAAGAGTAGACAATGACCAATATATACCAATCCAACCTCATCCAATCAAATCAAATCAGAGTACTATTAGTATAGGACCTATCTGACAGTTTCTCTTATCCAACAACAATCACTTATAAGCCAGTGATTGTATAACAATTCTGCTGATATTGCCGTAGTCGTTCCGTAATTGCCAATTAAAGAATGAATCGAATCCACAAAGGATCTACTCTCTCAAGTCTGCTATTATTTCAGGGACTTCCAATCAAGAGGGAACATCTTATGTAATGGTTCAATCCTCACCTACGCTTGGCAACGTAGTTAATGAGTGCAAATTGAACTTACTCTTACTCATTGTGATACTTATCCTCAACTCCGAATAAACAAACAAATATATATATATATATATATATATCCTTTTTAAGGAAATTTTAGGCAGATTTGCTAATACTTCCCAAATTATTCAACTGAATATCAAATAGGTGGCTTATGCCAACACAGGTATCAAACTTATCCTCAATTTTAGGCAAATTTGCTAACACTTCCCAAATTATCCGAAACTGACCTGCATATCAGAAGATGCCAACAGAGTCCAAACGGAATCAACAGAATATCATATATGCATATATGGGCCGATAAAGCCACGATGGCGGGTAAAACTGCCTATCAAACATATCAGACATATCATGCAGGTCTAGTCAGATGAACTAAGCATAACCCACACAGGACAGAACCGGTGGTGACCTCTAGACCTGTGCCATCTACCGTATATCGCCAGAAAGTTCAAATCCCCGAAATCTCCGCCACACAATATAAACATAGGGTAAGTGAGCCAGGGAAGACCACTGAGGATAAGTGAGCCAGGAAAGACCACTGCACTCACAAGTCATAATACAAAATTGGCATCATGCCGATAAATGAGCCAGGGAAGACCACTGCACTCACAAGTCATAATACCAACATATCAAAAGCCCAACCCCTTATAACACCAGTCTAAGCAAAGCTGGCCCATGGGCAAATCGTCCTGCCATATACAACCTAACACAGGAATATGTATATATATATATATATCATAATGCACATGACAACAACCAGTCGGGGAACCGGTGAACGATATCATAAGAGGCACGAGCAGAGTCGTAAGTAATCATATGCATAAAATCATTCTCATAAATTCAAAAGATATGTAAAGTATTCATATTTGAAGTCAAAATAATATTTATTTTAAATTCTTTCAAAATTACCCAAAATTTGCATAAAAGGGTGTCGCGGGTCCCACGACCGATGAAAACCTGGACTGATCCAACTTAAGAGGAGCATACTTATCCTAAATCATACAAACTCCTACGAGGCATTTCTAACGATTTTCAAAGCAATCTGAGCTCTTATAAAAAATTATGGACATTCATGTTTTTAAAACTTTTAATAAATTCATACAAATTCCTAAGAGAAATTCCAAAATGATTTTCAAAGCAATCTGAGCTCTTATCAACAATTGCAAACATGAATGCTTTTAACACTTTTAACAGTTCAATTCTTTCAAAACTTATCAAATTTTACATATTCTTGCAACTTATAAATTTCAAAAATATAGGAGTCAAAATTATGATAGATTGTCATAAGAATGCCAAAGAACAAATACAAACTATACACAAGCTCGGATTGCGGATTAGAGTTCTCTCGGGGATCATATCAAAGCCTAATTTGAACTAGGACATGCCAAAAGAAAAGGAGTGCTTTACATACCTCAAATGCCCTCCAATCCAATCCAAATGTAACTCAATCCAACTTATGCTTTGGGACGTCCAAAGTCTACAAATAATTTATAACAAGACTAAACAATTAGCTAAACACTTGTGGGGCATTATATTCCAAATTCGTCCTTAATTCTGCGAAAAATTCGGCAGCACTTCCCCTTAAAAATAGGTTGCCCCGAGAATTAACTCAGATCAATTCATCATCAACAACAACAACAACCCAACAATATCAATATTCAATTCGGATACCAATATAACAACAATAATTCTAAGAATCATCAAGTAACAACATTCCAAGATTTCGGCTAACATACTACATATGCATATCAATGGGATCCAATCATTCTTTCATTTTACAATGATCACAATATACTAACTAGGCTTTCATACATGATTCCAACACAACATAATACTATATAACATACATGTACCTATTTGGCCCTAACACTCCACATAAACATGTAAATGGTTTCCAAATCCTTGCTTCACCCCATAATGATCATATTACACTAGCTAAACATCAATTCATAAATTTTAACACAATACAAAACTACACAACATATATACACCCACATGGCCCATTCTTATTTTCACATCATGAAACGCAGCCCCCGAAGAAAGGGGGTCAGTACACAATACAAAACTACACAATATATATACACCCACACGACCCATTCTTGTTCTCACACAACTCATTTCCAACATCCAAGTTTTCATGATTTCCTTTCATTTCAACATACTACAACATACATGCAACCTTTATAACACATAACATAAAATTAAATGATACCTTTTTCTTTCAACTTCACACTTGAGCTAGGGTTTTCAAAAGTGAAGAATAAATATTTTTCTTGCTCTAACAACACTTCCAAACTACTTAGGAGCTTCAATATAGTAGGTTTGTATCATCAAAATAAATTTTGGAATGGATGGAAATGAATTCCAAATTTTCTAAGACTTGGCCTTATGCTTGCTTTGAAGAAGTCTTCAACTTGCTCAAATTTTTCTATGTGTTAAAAAGATATGGAAATGTAGATATATATATAATTTCCAAGACTTGCCAAGTGTACCACACTTGGCCTAATTAAAACTCAACACTAATCAAGTGGATCCCACCAAATCTTCTAGAACCAACTTTAAAAATTCTACTTTAGTCCCAAACTTTTCAATAATGCCACTTTGGTCCTAAATTTTCTCATAATGCCACTTTGGTCCTAAATTATCGTAACTGTTCCAATACACGAAATACGGGTTCTAACATCCTCCCCCCTTAGAACATTCATCCTCGAATGTTAAGCTGGCCTTATGGGTTTCACAACCAACTTAGGGAGAGTTTTCTTTATCATCGAATCTTATAACTCTAAGTGTCGATGGCGACTAACTGCATAAGATTTTTGTCGACTCTGGGTGAATAGAATAGCGGGCATAATGTGCCTCACCCATAACCTATAGCTGCTAACCCACAACACCGAATATACACACCTTGCCCCTGACACATAAAGTCCCATATGAGGATAGTCCAAACAGGGTCTTTTTTTCAAGGCCTGAATCCCTTATCATGCCTAAATAGGATCCTCGTACTGACGTTGTGTTAGAACTCGTACTTTGGTATGTTGGGCCAGTTACGAACTCGAGAATCACTGTTGCCATTTTTTTTGGAGAATTCAGAGGTTTTGTATCAATTTTAGAAATTTCAGAATAAGGAGATAATGTTGTGGTACAATTAAGCTTCTATGTGAGTATATGTGCATTGTT
>DF368087.1:8415-20837 GCA_000787875.1 Solanum virginianum
CGGATCGGAAACCTATGCTAGGCATATAGTTCAAGGAAAGGGAGATGGCCCTTGGGGATAGCCCTAACGCCCCCAATCCATTAGTGCTAAGTCGTCATCCCACAAGAATAAATACACACATACACACACACACACATATATATACTTTCGAATGGTGTAAATCATTTTTGAAACCATCTCAATGCATTCTTAGGCTTAAAGGCGAAAATAAAATTTCATAGTCTTTATACTCACACATAGGAATAGCCCATTCATATATAAAATGGTGGAAGCACCCAAAATGCTCAAAAAGCCAAAATCAAAGACATATATGTGATCACAATATTGCCATAACCAACATTTTATCAAAACTCATGTCATAGAACATGATTGGGATTAACCCATAACATAATTTCTCAAAATAATCCACGTACATGAATGCATATGCTATGGATAATGAGAGAATGACATGGGTAATTAGGATTCATTCTAAAATCAACAATATAATATGAAATTCAATCGAAAACATAATTAAATCCATATTTAAATTCATATTGTAATCACCCATGTATTTAGATGTCTTAAAGGAGATATTCATACTTGAAATTACATAAACCCCAAATAAAATCCTTATGAAATAGTTTAAATCACATTAAAATCATAAAATAAACACTACCCATGCATAATTAGAATTTTAGGATTCATAATCTTCAAAGGGGTCTTGGTGGAGGCTCTTGAGAGAATTGAGAGGGTATTACAGATGAGAGTAACGAGTTTTGATTCTTAGAAATATTGTTTAGGTCTTTTAGAAAGGTTAAGATAACATTGGAAGTCTAAAAAAATTATTAGAATAATTAAAATTTATGAAAATGTCATTAGTGATCGGATGGAAAATTTAGGAAAATGGTGCCCCATGGAAGGTCCCACAGGTCATGTGTCTCTCCACCGGTTGTGTGGAGTGCCCGTGAGAAGGTAATTGGTCTAAAAATTGAAGTTGGAAATCGATTGGAAAAAGACATCTCATCGCAACTACGGAGGCCTCCACGATTCGTGTGGAGCCTTACAGCCCGTGTAGAGACTCGTGGAACCATACTTGGTGTTGTAAAATGTTTCCAAGGCTCCATGCTAAGGGCCACAACCCATGCCACTTGCCACAACTTGTGTGGGTGGTCGTGGTCCACACCTTAGCCTCAAGCTTACCTTTATGCCTACCAAGCCTCCCTTACTCACCTTCACGCCCCTCCTCATGACTAGTGGCAAGCCTCACGAACTGTGCCACCCTCTTAAGTGCAAAAAATGGCCTTTTCCAACCCTAACTGCACCAAACGGCCCATCAAAGGCCACACTGGCCATCAAACAGTCCATGTGACAACACTCTATGGAAGGGCCTCATGAAAATTGTCATAACTCCTTCATCCGACCTTGGAATGAGGTGAAACCAAGTGCTTTATGAAGCTAACTCAAAGGAAGATTATTTGACATGTCATGGGCAACACAATTTCAAATGTGTTAAGAGTTATGCTAGTTTAAAGTTGACCCTTCTACCAGTACTTGTGTCGAACTTGCCAACGGAAAATCCTTTGAACTTGGCTTGATGTAGGGGGCCCATGATGGCCTTAAACAACATAAATAATCTTGAAAATCCAAGTCCTTACATCATCTCCCCCTTGGGAACATTCATCCCTGAATGTACAAGAACAAGGCTTGAAAGGCTTGGGTGGGAACATGCAACTTTCAAACACAAGATATTATGCATAATTCATAATTGGAAATTACAAAGCCATTAACTCTCATGTTAAAATAAATTCATTCAAAGCATCATAAAAACCATTCTAATGCACGTGTATGCATGGAATACCATGAGATTCAAGAAGGAAAGAATTGGGACTAACGAGAAGGAAAGGACCTAATACCTTAGGCTTGAGTAGATTGGTAAAGATGGGGGTACCGCTTCATCATATCAAACTCCGCCTCCCATGTAGCACTCTCCACATGTTCGTTCCTCCAAAGCACCTTCACCGAAGCCTCATCCTTATTATGAAGCCGTTTCACTTGTCTATCCAAAATCTCTACCAGAACCTCCTCGTAAGATAAGTTCTCTTCCACCTCAATGTGCTTCAAATGCACAATAATGCTAGGATCTCCAACCATCTATCTCAACATGGACACATGGAAAATCGGGTGAATAGAGCTCAAATATGGGGGTAAGTCCACTCTATATGCCACATTATCAATTCATTCAATAACTTCGTAAGGACTTACATATCGGGGACTTAGCTTCCCCTTTTTGCCAAAACGCATCACTTCCTTCATAGGTGAGACTTTCACAAACACCCAATCTCCAACTTGGAATTCAAGGTCTCTCTTTCTAGCATTCGAATAGGACTTTTGGCGGCTTTGTGCTGTCTTCAACCTTTCCCTAATCAACTTCACTTTCTCCATAGCCTCCATTACAAGTTTGGGCCAATCAAAGCCATTTCCCCCAACTCAAACCATCCCACCGGAAATCTACACCTCTTACCATACAAGGCCTCAAACGGTGCAATACCAATGCTAGTATGAAAGCTATTATTATAAGAAAACTCGATAAGTGGAAGATGGTCATCCCAATTACTTTTGAACTCTAACACACAAGCCCTCAACATATCTTCCAAGGTTTGAATTATCCTCTCGGCTTGTCCATCATTTTGGGGATGAAAGGCGGTACTCAACTTGACTTTAGTACCGAGTCTCCTTTGAAATAATTTCTAAAAGTTAGAGGTAAACTGGGTACCCTGATCCGATATGATAGATCTAGGCACACCATGCAACCTTACCAATTCTTGAATGTACAACTTTGCATATTCTTCGGTACCAAAAGTAGTCTTAACTGGTAAGAAATGAGCCAATTTTGTCATCTGATCGATGATAACCCAAATAGAATCAAATTGCTTCTAAGTCCAAGGCAACCCATCCACAAAGTCCATATTTATGTCTTCCCATTTCCAAGTAGAAATCTCAATGTCTTGAGCCAACCCACCGGGCCTTTGATGCTCTACCTTTACTTGTTGATAATTTGGGCATTCGGATACAAACTTGGCTATGTCGCTCTTCATACCATGCCACCAATACACCTTCTTCATATCCTGATACATTTTTGTGGAACCCCAGTGAATAGAATAGTGAGAACTATGGGCTTCACTCATGATCACCTTCCTAAGATCATCCACATCCGGAACACATAATCGATCTTGATACCGAAGTACACCATCTCCTACTTGGGAGAAAACTTCAATATTCTTTTCGGCAACTAATTTCTTCAACTTAACCAAGGATGGGTCTAGATATTGCTTAGCCTTCACATCAACAACCACCAAGGATTCGGCCCCATTTAGAACATGTATACAACCATCATTGGAATCGGCAACTCTAACACCCAATCTAGCCAAATGGTGTACATTCCTTTCCAACTCCCTCTTGCCTTTCTCAACATGAGCCACACTTCCCATGGATAGCCTACTAAGAGCATCGATTACCACATTTGCCTTGCCAGGGTGATATAGAACACTCATGTCGTAATCTTTTAGGAGTTCCAACCATCTCTTTTGTCTCAAATTATGGTCTCTTTGAGTGAACACATATTGAATTGTGATCGGTGAAAACATCTATATGAACCCCATACAAATAGTGTCTCCAAATCTTCAAAGCAAAGCCCATCGCCGCTAGCTCAAGGTCATGAGTTTCGTAGTTACACTCATGTACCTTCAATTGCCTTGATGCATAAGCTATCACCTTACTATGTGAGGTGAAACCAAGTGCTTTATGAAGCTAACTCAAAGGAAGATTATTTGACATGTCATGGGCAACACAATTTCAAATGTGTTAAGAGTTATGCTAGTTTAAAGTTGACTAATTAGAGAGGCATTACAATATACCATAAAGCCATCCATGCCATTTGGTAGAGTCAAAACCATAGCCGATGTAAGTCAATCCTTCAAAGTTTGAAAACTCTTCTCACACTTATCCGACCATACAAACTTACCCTTCTTTTGAGTCAATTTAGTTAGTGGAGAGGCAATAGATAAGAACCCCTCAACAAACCTTCTATAATAGCCTGCCAACCTAAGAAAGCTTCGAATGTTGGAAGGAGTCAATGGTCTAGGACAATTCTTTACCACCTCGGTCTTCTTCAGATCAACCTTTATACCATCACTGGACACCATATGACCCAGAAAAGAAATCTCACCCAACCGAAACTCACACTTTCTAAATTTGGCATACAACTTCTTCTCTCTCAAGGTTAGCAAACCGACCTCAAATGATCCATATGCTCCCATTCATTTCGGGAATAGATAAGAAAATCATCAACAAAAACAATGACAAAACTATCAAGAAAAGGCTTGAACACCCGATTCATGAGGTCCATGAACATGGACAGAGCATTAGTTAGGTTGAACAACATCAGATCAAACTCAAAGTGCCCATACCTCAATCTAAAGGTCGTCTTGGAAATCCGCTTCATCATATCAAACTCCGCCTCCCATGTAGCACTCTCCACATGTTCGTTCCTCCAAAGCACCTTCACCGAAGCCTCATCCTTATTATGAAGCCGTTTCACTTGTCTATCCAAAATCTCTACCAGAACCTCCTCGTAAGATAAGTTCTCTTCATAGGCAATGGATACCTATTCTTAATAGTCACCTTATTCAGTTGCCTATAATCGATACACATCCGAAGAGATCCATATTTCTTTCATACAAATAACACCGGAGTACCCCATGGAGATATACTTAGCCTAATGAAACCCTTCTCTAAGAAATCTTTCAACTGATCCTTCAATTCCTTCAACTCAGCTGGTGCCATACAATAGGGAGGAATAAAGATAGGTTGAGTATCTGGAAGAAGATCTATGGCAAAGTCTACTTCCCTTTCAGGAGTAATACTGGGCAAGTCTTCGGGAAACACATTTGAATACTCATTCACCATCGAAATAGACTCAAGAGTAGGCAATTCGGACTCCACATTTTAACCCTCACAATGTGATATATGCATCCATTGGAGATCATCTTTCGAGCCTTGAGGTAGGAAATAAACCAACCTTTGATAGCGGAGTCACTACTTTTCCATTCAAGAACGGGTTCACCGAGAGGTTGGAACTTGACCTCCCGGGTTTTAAAATTTACAGAGGCATATGATGCATGCAATCAGTCTATTCCAAGAATCATATCAAAATCATACATTTCCAGTTCCACAAGATCACAGGGAATACCTTATGAAATACCAAAATAGGACAAGCACGATAGACTTTATGTCCAACAACAGATTCACCCACTGGAGTATAAATTGAGTCAGGGTCCCTCAAAATTTCCGGACTCAAACCAAATTTAATAGCCAATAGAGGAGTTGCAAAAGACAAGTTTGCACCCGAATCAAGAAAAACATAAGCATCAAAATCAAAGATTGTTAATGTGCTAGTCACAACATCCAGGGCCTCTTCAACTTCCCAATGCACATGAAGAGCATAGAACCTGTTGTTCCACGGAGCGACAGCCTGAGGAACCCTTAGCTGACCTTGACCACCTTAAGCTACCTAACCTTGACCTTTCAGAAGGTTCTTGGGATAGTCGGCAACTTTGTGATTCTTATCACCACACCCAAAACAAGCACCCAATTCTCTCCAACAAGGACCTGTGTAGTGCTTCCTACACTTGGTACACATAGGTTTCCCCTGACCACCATTAATAGGTGCCCTAGGAGGAGGCACCTTAGCATTGGCAACTCGAACACCTGAACCTTGGCCTTATTGGAAACGGTCGAGACTACTACCCCGAGAGACGAAGAACCCACCATAAAAATAGGCCCTCTTAGGATCATGCATCCTCCTCCCCTTGAGTTTCTTCCCTTTGATCTATTCGGCATAAACCATAAGTCAGGAGATATCGATATGCCGATTAAGTATGGCCGTACCACATTCTTGAACAAGTAAGTCAGAAATGCCAGAGATGAACTTATGTATTCTTGCACGAGGATCAACCACAAGTGTTAGGACATACTTGGAGAGCTTAGTGAACTTGAGGGCATAATCCCTCACACTCATATTACCCTACTTGAGGTTGATAAACTTAGCCATCTTGGCTACCCTAAGCTCAAGTGGGAAGAAACGATCCAGGAAAGCAAGCTTGAACTCTTCCTAATTAACAACATCACCACAAACCCTCTCCATAGACCACTGAGTATACCACACCTGTGCTAAATCCTTTAACTGATAGGTAGCTAGCTTTACCCTCTCCTCAAAAGTGACACCCATGACATTCAATACTTTTGAGAGCTCATCAATGAACTCCTGAGCATCCTCGTCAGCCTTAGACCCAAAGAACTCCGGAGGATTCATCCAAGTGAAATCTCTCACTCTAGAAGCCGGAGTGGAATCTCGAGGAAGGTTAGCCTGCCTATCCTGAGTAGTCACCACTTGGGCAAGCATGGCAAAGGCCGTACGGAGCTCACCATTGGCGACAGGCTCATCCTAAGGCTCTTGAGGTGCTTGACCCTCATTAGCTGGGGCTGGTCTGGCAGGTCTACCACGAGGCATCTTCTGAAATAAAGTAAGGATACCATCAAGGGTCAAGAGCTAAACCAACTATTTACAGCATGACATAAGACATGAAAAAGTGAGACAATTCCCAGAACATCGTCGTAGCCTCCCACTCATAGGCATGGTGCACTTCACACCCATGCTTACGACTCTGCTTGACACCGCATGTTGGACTCCGAGGATCATTTACAAACCCAAGGCTCTGATACCATCTTTATCACAACCCAAACCTAGGGCCTTGATGTTACATGGTGTATGGGAACCCGAGAGTCCCCAAACAAGCCTTAAGATACCAAAATAGTCAAAAATCAACACATAGTTCTAAGAGATGGGAAAGTAGGACTCACACTATGGGACATCATGGGGAAAGGGTCAACACGAGTTCACATAACACATAACACCAAAATACTAAGGGGAAGGTACATAGGACTCACGCTATGGGGGCGATTCGGCTCTTAGGATCTTTCTATCAACATGAGAGCAAGTTACATACCGGTACTTAAAAGATAACCACATACATAACATAGAATTAACCATAACAAATAACATATAGCATGAAGAAGTTTACATTGTGTCTAACAATGCCTCTACATAGATGGGTCGGGGGCCAAGACATACCCCGGGCTCACCCTCAATACATAAGAAGAAGTAGTAACATAGGTGGATAGATGGTGATGCATCCTTGAAAGACAGGACTCACCACTATAAGTAAATCCAGAATTCGAGTTAGACGTCGAATGATGGACGGTCAAAGTTCTCAGTCATTACATGGTAAAAACATGTAGGCAAGAGTATGCATTAGTATGTTTGAATGTACTAAGTATGCGGGGTGCGATGCATGTAACTTTCCAAAACCTGCATATTAACATTAAATGACAAGGCACATAATATAGAAAGAGTTGAATATAAAGAATGTAAAATAACGAGATGTTATAAAAGTCATAAAGAATGAAATGCAAATGATGTGCTTATATATATTGGGGATGTGACCTCAATAGACATAAGTAAGACTAAGCGGGCTATTACTTGGAATCCCAATGAAATCTCCTCACCGATAAAGAGGTGATCTACTTGCCAAAGGTAGACTATACTTCACCTTATGGGACAGCTCCCTCTTCGTATGAAGTAACCTTCCTTACGACACAACTCCTTATTCAGATAGAATTTTCACAAATCACAATTCAAATCATTCCTTCTCCTTACGGGATAACTCTTTTTTTGGATCAAAAACCTTTGCTAGGCTCATAGTTCAAGGAAAAGGAGAAAGCCCTTTGGGAAAGCCCTAATGCCCCCAATCCATCAATTCTAAGTCATCATCCCACAAGAATAAATGTACATATACATATATATATACATACATACTTTCGAACGACGTAAATCATATCCAAACCATCTCAATGCATTCTTAGGCTTAAAGGCCAAAACATAATTTTATAGTCTTTATACTCATGCATAAGAATAGCCCATTCATAAACAAAATGGTGCAACCACCCAAAGTGCTCAAACAGCCAAAATCAATGACATATATGTTATCACAATATTGCCATATCAAACATTTTATCAAAACTCATATCATAGAACATGATTGGGATTAACCGATAATATAATTTCTCAAAATAATCTATGTACATGAATGCATATGCTATGGACAATGAAAGAATGGCATGGGTAATTAGGATTCATTCTAAAATAAACAATATAATATGAAATTCAATCGAAAGCATAATTAAATCCATATTTAAATTCATATTGTAATCACCCATGCATTTAGATGTCTTAAAGGGGACATTCGTACTTGAAATTCTGTAAACCCCAAAGAAAATCCTCATGCAATAGTTTAAATTACATTAAAATCATCAAAATAAACACTACCTATGCATAATTAGAATTTTAGGATTCATAATCTTCAAAACACCGAATTTACAGTAACTAGAAATCCATGAGATTGCTTAAAAATAATTTTGGGTCTACTTGATTGAAAGAAAGTCAAGGATTAACCCACACACCTTAGACTTTAAGTTCCTTTAAATTGAGTTGAAAAAGGATGGAAGTTTGGAAGTGGATCTTGGAATCTGAACTTGTTCTTGAGTTTCCTTAAAATTGGGATTAGGGTCTTGGTTGAGGCTTTTGAGAGAATTAAGAGGGTATTAGAGATGAGACCAATGAGTTTTGATCCTTAGGAATATTGTTTAGGTCTTTTAGGAAGGTTAAGATAGCATTGGTAGTCAAAAAATCATTAGAATAATTAGTATTTAAGAAAATGCCATTAGTGATCGGATGGAAAATTTGGCAAAGTGGTGCCCCATGGAAGGTCCACCTACCAAGCCTCCCTTACTCACCTTCACGCCCCTCCTCACGACTAGTAGGAAGCCTCACGACCTATACCACTGGTCATGTCACCTTTTTCAGTGCAAAAAATGGCCGTTTCAACCCCAGTTGCCCCAAACGGCCCGTCAAAGGCCACACTGGCCGTCAAACAGTCTGTGTGACAATACTATACGGAAGGGCCTCACGAAAATGATCATAACTCCTTTATCCGACCTCGTAATGAGGTGAAACCAAGTGTTTTGTGAAGCTAACTCAAAGGGAGCTTATTTGACATATCGTGGGCCACATAACTTCAAATATGTTAAGAGTTATGCTAGTTTAAAGTTGGCCCTTCTATCAATACTTGTGTCGAACTTAGCCAATGAAAAATCCTTTGAACTTGGCTTGATGTAGGGGGCCAATGACGGCCTTAAACAACATAAATAATCTTGAAAATCTAAGTCCTTACAATCATCATCTTTGAGTTACTCAAGACTTCTCCTCTGCCTCAGATTAAGCTCCTTCTGGGTGAAGAAATATTGTAGGCTCTTATGGTCTGTTAATACATCAACATGTGCTCCATATAAGTAGTGGTGCCATAGCTTAAGAGGAAACACCACTGTTTCCAACTCCAATCCTCACGAGATAGTTCATCTCATGCAATTTAAGCTATCTAGAAGCATAGGCAATAACTTTACCCCTCTGCATCAGCACATATTCCAATCCCACTCTCAAAGCATCGCAGTAGATGACAAACCCATTTGTTCAATCAGGCAAGGTTAACTGGGGCAGTAGTCAATATCGTCTTCAGCTCTTATTAGAAACTCTTCTCACACTCATTGGACCATTGAAACTTGACCTTCTTCTGAGTCAGTCTAGTTAACGGTGTAGATATGGAAGAGAATCTCTCAATAAACCTGCGATAGTAACTAGCCAAACCCGAAAAACTTCTTATGTTAGTCGAAGAGGTTGGTCTAGGCCAGTTCTTAACCACCTCAATCCTTTGGGTGTCTACTCGAATGCCATCACTTAAAACTATATGGCCTAAGAATGCCACAGATTTGAATCAAAATTCACACTTCAAAAATATTGCATATAACTTATTACCTCTAAGTGTCTTCAAGGCGATTTTAAGGTGCTTAGCATGTTCCTCTTTATCTCATGAATATACCAGAATATCATCAATAAATACGATCACAAACATGTCAAGATACTGTTTAAATACTCTATTCATCAAGTCAATGAAGGCTATAGGTTCATTTGACAACCCAAAGGACATCACTAAAAACTCGAAGTGACTATATCAGGTTCGAAAAGCCATCTTTGGGATGTCACATTCTCTCACTTTCAACTGGTGATAGCCTAATCGAAGGTCTATCTTAGAGAAAATAGTGGCACCCTGAAGTTGGTCAAACAAGTCGTCGATCCTCGAAAGGGGATACTTATTCTTGCCTGTCATCTTATTCAACTAGTGGTAGTCATTACACATCCTAAGGGAACCATCCTTTTTTGCATGAAGAAGATCTGAGCATCCTATGGTGAGACACTCGACCTTATGAATCAATTCTCTAGCAAATCTCTCAATTGCTCCTTCAACTCTTTCAACTCCACAGGGGCCATTCTATATGGCAGAATAAAGATAGGCTGGATGTCAGCAAGAACATCAAATCTGAAGTCAATCTCTCTATGAGGAAGGACTCCAGGTAGATCCTCAGGAAATACATTAGCAAACTCACTCACAATTAGGGCAGACTCAAGAGTAGGAGGCTCAACATCATTTGACTTGACTCGCATGAGGTGATAAATACATCCTTTAGAGATCAGACTTCGGGCCTTGAGGTAAGAAATAAACCTACCTTTGGGTGCAATAGAATCTCCCTTCCACTCAACAACAGGCTCATTTGGAAATTGGAATTTGATAGTCCAAGTTCTATAATCAACAGAGGAATAGCGTGCGTGAATCTAGTCTATGCGAAGGATCACATCAAAATCGACCACCTCTAACTCAATCAAATAAGCAAGAGCATCGCTATGATAGATGTACACCACACAATCTCTATAGATTCTCTCGGCTTGAATGGACTCACCAATAGGAATAGAAACAGAAAACAACTCAAGCAAGAACTCAGGAAAGATCTCAAATCTACAGCCATATATGGTGTCACAATAGAATAAATCACACCTGGATCAAGTAAAGCATAACAAGGAAAGGTAAAGACTTGAAACATACCCATCCTAACATCTAATGTAACCTCTTAGTTGTCACAACCCAAGCCTACGATGTGACATAACGAATAGGAACCCGAAGGGATACCAAATAAGCCTCTTAGCATATCATTCACACATCCTTGGTCGAGGAAGCAAAATAAATAACACAAGAGATATAAATAAGGAAAGCAGGACTAAGGGAAGTATTGATATTATAAAAGCGTAAAAGAGTCAAGATCATAGCATAAATACATCAATTATCCAACAACACCTCTACCATAGAATGAAGTGGGGCTAAGACACTTTCCGGGCTTACCCTTATAGTATCAAGTATTCAACATAAAGAAATATCAAAAGCAGGAGTAGCATAGATAGTGTTCTCGAACTTGAGGACTCACCAAAACTTATCTTTTGAAGTACCAAATTAGCCACAAGGAGGATTATCGAGAGGTGCTCCAGTCCTAACATGGTAATATTATGTAGGCATAGAGTATCCATTAATACGTTTGAATATACTAAGCATATAAGATGTAATGTGTTAGAACCCGTACAACTGTGTTTTGGTACCATGGCTAACATTTGTGGTCGCTAGTGTCATTTTTAGGGTGATTGACATGTAAGTGCACTTTTTGAAGAATTTGAAATTTTAATTGGAATCTTTGTAGAGGTTTGTGTAAATGAGCTTATGGACATTTGATATGTACAAGTGTACACTTACAAGATTGAGTTTACTAAATCTTTCTTTGGTATATACAAGTGGAGGAAATATATGTTTAGAAATTTACAAAGTATATTGTTGTGATTAGTTCTAATTATGATGACAAATATTATTTTCATTTAAGGGTAGACATGTCTTATATCTACATACATTATATAAGCTGAGAGAGAGGGCCAAGTGCTAATTATATATATATATATATACATCTTCCTATATGCTTTATATATACAAGGAAGAACAACATAATACCACACTGAGAAAAATAGAAACCTGAGAGCTACAGTACTTGTGCTCTCGGGTTTGAACAGTGAAACACAAAAAAATTTTGTGTTTTGCTTCTTTCTTAGATTCTAAGGCACGGAGCTTAGTATATGAGATCCCCCAAGAGTCGTAGAAGGTTTGGTTTATCGAGGAAACCCGTAGATTTTCACGTGTGAAGTTTTGAAGTGTGAAAAGGGTTTTGAGGTAAGTTATGATTCTTCTTCTTTTAAGCTTAATTAATGGATTCTATTGTCTTGATTGGTGTTATTATGAATAAATAGCTAAGAAAATTTGATTGTTTAGTTGAAATTGAAGCTTGTGAAGTGAATTTCAAATTTGGGAAAAAATAAGCTTGTATGGGTTCGAATTGTGCAATCT
>DF368085.1:25365-42634 GCA_000787875.1 Solanum virginianum
TTCCAAGTTCGTAATTGGCCCAACGTACCAAAGTATGGGTTCTAACAATAAGTCATAGACGTTTTTGTACCCATCCACATGACTCTACTAGATGATAGATTTGTACCAATAAGACCAGTAAAACTTAAGCTCTGATACCATCTTGTCATGACCTGACCTTTTAGGTTATGATCGTACTTATTAGATCCTACTTATAGGTAAGCCAACCCAAAACCATCAGCACATGTCCTAATAGCTAAGCATAACGATAGCTATAGACACACAAAATAAGCCAACAAAAACTTATCCCATGACCTGAGAGTCACCTGTATAGAGCTACTATAGCCTCAAAATAAAATAGACATATATACAACATAACCAGAATAATAATATACACGTACAGATTGAGAGTACATATACAAGGCCAGTGTTTGAATACAAAACATGGTTGTTGAAACAGAAGGAGACTGTAGAATATCCACAGTTGTTGATGCTCACCAATATCCCCTAAATCTTCTGCGAACCCCTAACTTAGTGACTGCGGCTAGTACCTAGACCTGCACCATGGGAAGATGCAGAAATTAGGGGTGAGTGCCGATAACAAGCACCCAGTAGGCATCATCAGCCGATCGAGTAAAGTACAGTAAATATGGTAGGGACATATGTAATAAAATACTGCAGTGCTAGTTATCTAAATCTAGGCCAAAAGATAAGCATGTTTAGAGAACCACAGAACCTTAATTGAGCAACCTACGTAATGTGTAATGAGATTGACTGACGAAATCTAAAGATCAAATGTCAACTATGTCAGTGCCATTTGAGGAACCCAATTGACTGAAACTAGAAGAACCAATCAAGCAGAAACAGAAGAGACCAACTGAGCAGGGCTAAATAATAGAACCAACTGACGAAATTCGAATAAGACCATATCACAACTGTCGGACGATCGAGGTATATTGATGTACATGGGTGTAAGGCCATAGTATCTATGCCCATATACTGATTGGGCCCTCATAATTCTAGAAGGTACACCCACGCACAACTATAGGGTATATTAGGTGTAGGATACATGGCTCAGCAAATGATAACAAAGGTCTCAACCACCCGACCATATCTGAACTAGTAACCCAACCTTGATTGTAAGAGAGAAACTCAGAACCTGAAACTAGAACTGCTAATGTGACTCTATAGGTGCCCTGATCTGGATTTGGCCTGTAGATCATGGTCTATGCTGGACTATAGGCAATTCCCTCAGCACCCAGTGCTAGACTATAAGTGATCCCCTTACCACATAATAAGAAGTGCAACACGTAAAAGCTATATCATATGATGGACTATAGTCGATACCCTCAACACCCTACATTGCGTATAGGTAATCCCCTCAACACACAATCAGGAGTGCAACATAAAAGGCCATATACTGGATTATAAACGATACCCTCAGCATCCTATGCTGGATTATAAGTGATCCCCCAAGCAGACAACTAGGAGTACCACACAGAATTAGTCCCCAGAAAACAACAGTTCTCTTAATATTTGATAACCCAACAAGCAGAAAAGCAATCAACCCAAATATACATCTCAACAGGGGTAATATAAATGTATATCTCAACAGGGGTAATATAGAATCATGTCTAGCTGTCGAGAAGTTCATACCTAACTGGAGACATGGCAAATATATAGAATAATCATAACTAGACCAATAATATCCAGGCTCGTTATTGACTATAACAAGTCCTTTGGGTAGAAATACATACAGTCTAGTTTATAACAGAGACAACTCGCCTAGGCAACTATGTGTCGGCTTGTTGGTAATGTAACAACTCCTATATAGATGGTAGTCACAAGGTAAATCAATATCTCAACCAAAGATGACCCAATAAATCCCATAGGCAAAGGCATACATCTCTTTGACAGAATCAAATCCCTATTTTTATCTCAGCAAAGGTGTAGCAGCATCATATCTCATGTTAAAGGTCACAATACCCATTCAAAGGGAAAAATAATAACATATCTCAGGATATAGCATATTACCCAACATCAAGTAAAGTTAGCAAATGTATAATGGCTAAAAACTGTATATCTAGGCATATATGTCATAGAGACAGTATGGAATCATGTTTAACCAGAGACAAGTATATCAAAACTAGCCAGTCATACGTATTCAAAATAACAAGGCGGTCATAGCGATTTCACAAGTATTTAGAACAATTAAGGCAATCAAAATCAAGCATATACCAGAGCAGATCCCCTACACATAGTGTCGTTAGCAACCAGTCTCATAACTACCATATCTTTATAGCACCAGGCTATACCTGCATACACACAAATGTCAAGCCAGAGTATATACCTGTTATATGGCATCAGCCCATATCTAGTTATTACCAAATCTTCCTGCAGTTTAATAGAATCAGAACACAAATAACCCTCATAAAATAATTCTTACATTACCTCGAGTCTATATCCCGAAATTGAGCTCAAAACAAGGCTCAGAACCTTCAAAAATAGCCCAGAAACAAATGGCATTTCTTATCAAAAAGTAGCATATAGGTGCAGCCGTTTCTCAACTAAACTTTTTAAAAATATAATCAAAATAATAGAATATAAATATATGACAATGTAGGCCTCAAAATTTAGTACAGTTTAGGCCCAAATTTCACTTAATTCCGATGAGAAACAACCGAGATATCACAACTTGAAATTTTCTAAAAAATTACAACATAAACTGTAGCTAAAACATCATTTTTCACACCAAACTGAGCTCTATCAATTAGTTTCAACATTACTAAGATATGCACCATGCAAAAACTCATAGAACATACCTAAATTTTACCAAATTTTAACTCAAAACGGGTAAGATATCGCATATCAAAATTACCAATAAATATATTTGATATACAGCAGAAAAAGGTCAAATTTTACCTTAAAAGATATGTTGAAATCAATTTCTGGCATTGCACGATGTTCCTCTCTAAAAAATATACAAGTTAGCCTTTTGTATCATTCAAAATAGACCAAAAATGAGGAAGAAATCATCGATTGAAGTTGTTCTAAGTTTCTACGTTATAAAACCTTTTCCAGATTTATATGCACATTTTGTCTTTTTTTTTTGGTTTTACACCGCCTGCCAGGTGACAGGCTTCTAATGGGTGATGTCGGCGCATCTTATTTTTTTTGCGACAGCTCAAACTTAATTTCAATGCTCCAACCTCATTCCAAGTCAGAAAAATATAATTCATATATGAAAATTTGATCCAAAATGACATTCCAGAATCAACGGTGTAAAAATTCTCATCAAACATCATTTTATTCCAAAGTGGGTCCTATTTCTCGATATCAAAGTTTATCGAAGGGGCAGAAAACACTCGGAAATTCCAAAAACTAAACGAAAGGTTCTCTTAGACCAAACTCGACGTTCCAAATCTAATGGTGTGGTCAAAATTTTCAATTGGGGTATGTTTCTGAAGGACATTGACTAAAATTAACTATTAACCCATTTCGACTGCTAAATTTGCAAAACCCGATAGAATTGCACCGAACATGCTCCTAGCCTAATTTGGCCACTCCAGAGCTGATGGAATCGTCAGAATTCTGCTCCAGACCATTTACTAGGACTTGACCTGAAAATTTATTTTATGGTTACAATCACTCGTTTAACTTGAAAAGTTGTATAATTGTCACACGATTCACCCAACAATCAAACAATCAATGTCAATAAATTATAAATAGTTCATGGTCACTATGCAAATGGTCAAATTGATAAAATATTCATGGAACCATAGAAATGACCTCGAGGTTCATTACAGTTTGATTTTTATGCCAGTTTCTGTGTTTTGGATCTCTTGGAGTTTGAACAGATCAAAATATTAGGAAGTCGGCCTCAAAATGTATTTTTCATGGAACTCAATTTTTGATCTTTTTAGCATTTAGAGTTTTTTGTAGTGATCCCAAGTCATTTATGACTTGTTGGCGCCAATAGTTCGAACGTTTGGTTGTTCGTTTAACTTTTATGCCAGATTCTATGTTTTGGAGCTCTTAGAGTTTGAATGGTTAAGTTCAATCAAAATACTAGGAATTCAGACTCATAATGCATTTCTGATGGATCCATCAGCTCGGAATTGTCATTTTAGGCTAGAACCAATTTTTGAGGCTATTGGTGTGAGTTTGTGCCATTAGGCATTTTAGCTTTTAAGCTTTTGGCCTAAAGTTGACGTTAGTCAATATTCTTGAAAATCATGCTCGGATGAGAATCACGGCATCATGGTTATATCATGACCTAACTTCTCATATAATGATAGCACTTGTCAAATCCCGCCTACAAGCAAGCCAGCCCAATACCTGCGACACATGTTCTGAATAACTAATGATAAAGATACTAGGAACATATAAGTATGGCAAACACAATCTACCCAGGATCTGAAAGTCACCTATACAGAGCTTCTATAGATTTAAATCCCAAGTATATACATATGTATGTATGTATGTATGTATTTATATATAACATAAAAATTTAGGGAAAAAAGTTCTAGAAGCAAAAACGTGCAAACCAGTTCATACGTACTACTTTCAAGCTTGATTTCTCTTTCATGTTTTAGTTGATTTTAGTGATTCAAAATACCAATTGTATATTTTTTCGAGAGGAACATTGTGGGGACTTCAGAAATTGCTTTTGGCATGCCGTTTGAGACAAAAATGGGCCATTTTGCAGCTATTACATATTACCATTTTGAAATTTTGAAATATGATTCCTTAACCATTTGAGTCTAATTTTAGTAAAATTTAGGTCTATTTTGTGTATTTTTGTGAGGTGCACATCATGGTAATATCATAATTAATTGTTAGCACTCCATTTGGTGCAAAATTTGGATTTTAGCCATTGTTATGTTGTGATTTGTTTTTGAAAACTTCATGTTATGATATCTCAATCGTTTCTTATTGAAATTAAGTAAAATTTAGATCTAAATTATACTACTTTTTGAGACTATGCTATGGTATATTTGAATTTTGTTATCTTTTTTGAATTTTTGAGTAAATTGGCAAAGAAGTTATTGTAAATAAATGTTTCTTTTTTCGATAAGAAATTTAACTTCGTTTTTGAGTCGTTTCTCCCTCTTCTGGGATATGTTTTGGGATCAATTTCTGACTATGAATTCGGGTTGATATAGAGATCATTTTATGAGTGCTGGTTTTGTGTTTCAGGGATGGGCCCCATTTTTCTCAATTTTAGTTGCAATTGACCTATTCTCCCTGTTTCTTGAGGTATTATAGCCAAAATGATCATATTGATATTGTGACTCATATCTTGACACTTGAGCAATATTTAGAGGTTATAAGGGAGAAAAAACTTATATGGACAGATTTGTAGTGCATTGGTTCACCTTTCGTAGGCAAGGCTTCATTAAACCTTATATTGAGCTAAAATATGTGGATGTTTGAGTTGAGATGTGTTGTATATTGACTGGTTCTACTGAGTATGTGAAATGTATGACAATGTGAGATACTGATTACTGCATAAGGTATTATATTAGTTGTAGTTATTGTATTAGTTGTGTTCTGAGCCATGTAGCAGGTATGTACTCTAACTTGACTTTTGTGTGTTTGTAGGTATAGCCTGGTGTTACAGAGATATGGTTATGAGACTGGTTGCTAACAATACTTTGTGGTAGGGATCTACTTTGGTATATTCTTGGTTTTGATAGCCCTGATTATTCTAGATACCCGTGATACTGTTGTAGCCGCCATATTATTCTGAATACGTGTGACTGGCTAGTTGTGATATACTTGTCTCCGGTTAAATATGATTTAATACTATTTCTATGACATATATGGCTAGATATATAGCGTTAGCATTATATATTTGCTAACTTTACTTGATACTGGGTAACATGTTATATTCTGAGAAATGTTATTGTTTCGGCCTTTGAATGGGCATTGTGACTTTTGACATGGGATATGACGCTGCTACATCTTTGGTGAGATAGAAATGAGGATGTGATTCTGTTAAGGAGATGTATGTTTTTTCCTGTGGGATTTACTGGGTCATCTGTGATTGAGATATTGATTATGTGAGTTAGCCCTTAGGACTACTATTTGTATAGGAGTTTGTTACATTACCAGTGACCGGACACATAGTTTTTTGGGCAAGTTATCTCTATTATCAGCTAAATTGCATGTTATTCTGCCCGGAGGACTTGTTAACAGTTACTAACATGATTGGATATTGTTGGTCTAGTTATGATTATTCTGGATACTTGCCATGTCTCTGGATAGGTATGAACTTGTCGATAACTAGACACAATTCTACATTACTCATGTTGAGATGTATATTTGGGTTAATTACTTGTCTGCTTACTAGATTATCAAATACTGAGAGACCTGCTATATTCTGGGAACTAATTCTCTATGGTACTTCTTATTATGTGCTGATGGGATCACCTATACTACAACACAAGGTGCTAAGGGCATCGTCTATAGTCTAACACAGGGTATAGCTTTTTGTGTTGCACTCCTGATGGTGTGCTGAGGGGATCACCTATAGTCTAGCACGGAGTGTTGAGGGTATCGCCTATAGTCCAACAAAGGGTATAGCCATTCGTGTTGTATTCCTGATTGTGTGCTAAAGGGATTACCTATAGTCCAGCATAGGGTGCTGAGAATGTCGCCTATAGTCTAGCAAAGGGTATAGCCTTTCATGTTGTACTACTTATTATATGTTGTGGGGATTAACTACAGTCCAGCACTCAGTGCTAAGGGGATTACCGATAGTCCAGTGCAGGGCATGATTTGCGGGCTGAGTCCAGACCAGGGCACCTACTAAGTCACATTAGTGGTTTGGGTTTTGGGTTCTGAGTTCCTTTTTTGCCATCACGATTAGGTTATTGGTTTAGATATAGTTGATAGTTGAGACCTTTATCGTCCATTACTCATTCGTGTATCTTAAATGACCCCAAAAAGTGCCCAAAAATGTGCCTCGAAAGTGCCAAAATTATAATTTCTATCTTAAAATCCGTGTGTGATATCAAAAATCTAACTTCATATTCTTGTTCAGGATGTCAAATTGAGTGGTAAATGGGTCTAGCCTCGATTTAAGAGCAACCGTATCAAAATTTGAAAATCACAAAAATCAATTTCAGTGAGGTTTTTGCGCCCTTGGCGTGCGCATCAGTTCATTTTGTGGCCAGTTTTCTATCTCGGTCCAAGACTTTTGAGTCTTGGGGCGAAGTGTTCCTATGTGTGAAAATGCCTATACTTAGCCTTATTTCACCCTCATATCATTCAAGTCATTCTCAAATACTCACTCAAACACTTAGCCAATATTTCATCTCCTAAATTTAAGTCTCAAACTCATCCCAATTTCAAGGTTCTCACTCAAGCTTCAAGTCTCCTTCTCTAATCTTCATCAAGTTATTCTCCAAAGTTAAGATATGTGGGTTTCTTTCATGGGTTCCTTTCACCCATGATGCCCAAGTTTCCTTTTACCTAAAATTGCATGATTTAAAGTTGATTTACTCATGTGTCTTATCTATTATGAATTTCACTGCACACTATGTTGGGGTTTCATGAAGTTATGGTTGTTTTAGCATGATTAAAGTTGATTTACTCGTGGGTCTTATCTATTATGAATTTCACTGCATACTATGTTGGGGTTTCATGAAATTATGACTATTTTAGCATGTTTGAAGCTATAAATCCAAGATCTAATGTGAGATTTGATGAAGGGTTTTGTTGTATATTGCTCAAGGGCGTTACCAAGTGCCTATTGATGATTTAACATTGAACTTTCTAGCATGCTTACACTCTTGAAATGCATGGTTTTGCACTAGCACTATACATCCGCCAAGTGTTTGATAAAATATTTGGTTATGATTTCTTGAGGAATCGAAAGTCCAATGAATGTCTTATGAGGTAAATGACTTTATGATAATGAACGGAATGTATGCATATGATGATGAAAGAAATATATGTATATGATATTATATATAGTGTTGGGGATGACCAACCCTAGTGTTGGGGATGACCAACCCTCACTGGAGGGGTTATAGGCCCAAGTAACCTTGTTGAGGGATTTGTACCTCGATCTCCTTGCTTGGGGGGTGGCATTCTCGTGTAACCAGGGGTTTGTATATTGATAACCATGTTGGGGGTTTTGTACCTCATCAACCACATGATGGGGTTTATACCTCATGTGCCTCTCTAAGGAGGTGGTAGGCCTTGGATTGCACTAATGATGGTCACTCTTTACACTCGTATTATGTTTTATCTAAGCATAGTTTTACTTCAAGCAGTATTCATACATGTCATATTGCTATATGCTTATTTATTATCTATGTTATTCATTTTGATTATGATGCTTATCACTTGTTGTATTGCATCCTACATACTTAGTACATTCAAACGTACTAACGCATACTCTATTCCTACATTATGTCACCATGTAGGAACCAGAGCCTTACTTGAGCATCTCCATCCATGCGGCTAGTACGATTCCACTCAAGATTGTTGGTGAGCCCTCTATTCTGGGGACATTATTTATTTTCTCATGTTATGTTCTAAAACTACTTTTTCTTCATGTAAATTTTGACTATGAAGGTGATCCTAGTTGCTTGTCTTGGCCCCCACTCTTATCTATGTAGTAGAGGTGTTATTGGACATGTCATGTATAATCTTATGAGTTTTGACTCTCTATTGACTCTTGATGTTTATAAGATGGAAGTTGTCCCTTAGCCCTATTGTCCTTATTTTATTCTATTGTTGTTGTATTTTATTGCTTCCTCGACCAAGGATGTGTAATGATATGTTAAGAGTCCCTTCGAGTTCCCCTTGCACTTCGTCACGTCCAGGACCTAGGCTTGGTTCGTGACAAATTTGGTATCAGAGCACTAGGTTGTTAGATACTCGGAGTCCAACATATCGCTTTGATTAGAGTCTTATTCATGGTTGTGTTGTACACCACAATTATGAGCTAGAGGCTATGAGGCATTTAGGAAATGTTTCCCTTCTTCTTACTTTATGTCATGCTATAGAATTTGAGGTAAGGTCTTTACCCTAATGATTGTCCTTCTCTATGCTAGGTCATGCCTAACACAAGAGGAACAAGAGCTCGCACTCTCGAGAAAGTTAAGGTAAGGTTTTCCCCCCCTGACGATTGTCCTTTGTTATGCTAGATCATGCCTAACACTAGAGGGAGAAGAGCTTGCACACCCGAGGGGCAACCAGCTAATGGAGAGCTTCGGGATGCTCTCATTTTGCTTGCATAAGTTGTGGCTAACCAAGCCAATAAGGGGCCCAAGCCTTTCATGCTCCCACATTGTCATCTTTGGTGAAAGAATTCATGAGGACGAATCCCCCAGAATTCCATGGGTCAAAGGTGAGTAAGGACCCTCAATTGTTCATTGATGAGGTCTTCAAGAGTTCATTGATGAGGTCTCTAAGATTTTGGGTATCATAGGTGAGAGGTTGGAGGATAAAGTGGAGTTGTTGGCCTACCAACTTAAAGGGGTAGCGCAAATATGGTACAATCAATGGAAGGAGGAGAGGGGAGTCAACAATGTGGTTCTATGGGAAGAGTTCAAGGTGGCCTTTCTTTACTAGCTCTTCCCTCTTGAGCTTAGGAAAACTAAGTTAGTGGAATTTATGAATTTGAAACAAGGGTCTATGAGTGTGAGGAAGTATGTCCTCAAGTTCAACCAACTTTCAAAGTATGCTCCAGACTTGGTGGCCGACTCAAGATCTAGGATGAACAAATTTGTGATGAGTATTTTCGACTTAGTGAGTGAAGGGCGTCGATCCGCCATGTTGCTTAGTGACATGGACTTGTCACATTTGATGACTTATGTTGAGCAAATGGAAGAGGAAAATTTGAGGAAAAGAAAGGGTCATGAGGCCAAGAGAGCTCATTTTGTGGGAAAGTTTCAAACCCGAAGGGATGGCCGATTCCATAAAGGCCAAGGGTATTCTCATGCATTTCAAAAGAGGGTCGCCAATGATTTTCCAAGGGCTCAAGGTATTGGAGGTGTGGTTCCTAATGGTGGGTGTCCGAAATATGGTATGGGTCATAGTGACCTGTGCTTGAGGAATACTAATGCTTGTTATAGTTGTGGGGAAGTTGGGTATAAGGCGATAGATTGACCCCAAAATTGCAACAAGGGTAAGAAGGTTCGTCTACAAGGTGCTAATGAGGTTCCTTTGGGAAGAGGTGGTTAATAAGATGGTGCCCCAAGGTATAATCGATTCTATGCTCCAAGGAAGGCAAAGGGTTAAGGAGGTTCTCGATGTCATCATCGGTATGTTAAAAGCTGACAAGATAGTGCCCAAGGCACAACTAATTTTATGCTTGGGGTTGATGAGGTACCCGACGTTATTACCGATATGTTAAAAATCTTTGATTTTGTTATGTATGCATTGATTGATTCGGGTGCCACTCTTCTTTTGTTACCGCCTTTATTGCCAAAAAGTTCAATGTTGAACCCAATTTGTTGTGTGACTCATATGAGGTGTCTACTCCTATTAGTGCATCTATTGTTGCTAGAAAGGTTTATAAAGATTGTCCTATTTACATTTTGCATAAAGTATTGCCTTGTGATCTTATTGAGTTGGACATGGTTGATTTTGATGTCATTCTTTGGATGAATTGGTTGCATGCATACTATGGTTATATTGATTGTAGAACCCGTAGGGTCAAATTCTAATTCCCAAATGAACCCGTCCTTGAGTCATTCTTGTGCTGGAATGATTGTATGCATATTATGCCTCTATTTGTTGTAGAACCCATAGGGTTAAATTCCAATTCCCAAATGAACCCACCCTTGAGTGTGAAAGTCAAGATGTGGTGGTAAAAAGTAGGTTCATCTCTTGCATTAAAGCCCGTAAGTTGATCTCTAAGGGGTGTCTTTATCATCTTGTGAGGGTTAGGGATGTGAAGTCCAAAGTCCTTCCCATAGAGTCAGTTTCAGTTGTAAATGAGTTTCTTGATATCTTTCATATGACCTTTCTGATGTTCCTCCCCAAAGGGAAATAGATATTGGTATTGACCTCCTCCCCGATACTCAACCCATTTTTATTCCCCCTTACCGCATGGTCCCGATGGAGTTAAAGGAGTTGAAGGAATAATTGAGAGACCTATTGGAGAAGGGTTTTATTATTCCTAGCCAATCACCTTTTGGTGCTTCGGTGTTGTTTGTGAAGAAGAAGGATGGGTCTCTTAGAATGTGTATTGACAACCGGTAACTTAATAGGGTTACCATCAAGAATAGGTATCCTCTTCCAAGGATTGATGGCTTGTTTGGACAATTGCAAGGGGTTAGTCATTTCAATAAGATTGATCTTCGGTCCGGGTACCATCAAGTGAAGGTGAGGGAGCGTGATATTCCTAAGACAGCCTTTTGGACTAGGTATGGGCATTATGCGTTTGTTGTGATGTCATTTGGGTTGACTAATGCATCGGCCATCTTTATAGATCTAATAAATAGGGTCTTCAATGCCTATCTTAAGTCGCTTGTTGTGGTATTCATTGTTGACATTTTGATCTATTCACATAATGAAGAGGAGCATATAGGTCATTTGAGGGTAGTGTTGCAAAGATTGAGGGAAGAGCAATTGTATGCTAAATATGAAAAATGTGAATTTTGGTTGAAGAAAGTTGCCTTTCTAGGTCATGTGGTGTCGGGGGATGGTATTAAGGTGGATCATAAAAAGACAAAAGTGATCAAAAATTAGCCTAGACCTTTGACTCCATCGGACATTAGAAATTTCTTGGGCTTAGTGGGTTACTATCAAAGATTTATGAATGTGTTCTCTTCTATTAATCTCGTCGGTTATTAGGAACTTCTTGGGCTTAGTGGGTTACTATCGGAGATTTGTGAATAAGTTTTTTCTATTGCCTCTCCTATGACAAAATTGAAGGCTAAGTTTGTACAGACTGATGAGTGTAAGAGGAGCTTCTAAACATTGAAAGATAAACTTATGTTCGCTCCTATATTGTCACTACTGGAAGGGCTAGAGGGATTTGTTGTATATTGTGATGCTTCTAGACTTGGTTTGGGTTATCTTCTAATGCAAAATGGTAAGGTCATATCCTATGCTTCTAGGCAACTCAAAGTGCATGAGAAGAACTATCCTACCCATGATCTTGAGCTAGCCGTTGTGGTATTTGCATTAAAGATATGGCGTCATTATTTGTATGGGGTGCATGTTGATGTATTCATCGATCATAAGAGCCTCCAATATGTTGTCACTCAAAAGGATCTTAACTTAAGGCAAAGAAGGTAGTTAGAACTCCTAAAGGGCTATGATATGAGTGTGTATTATCATCTCGGTAAGGCTAATGTGGTGGCAGATGCTTTGAGTAGGGTGTCTATGGGTAGCCTAGTTTATGTTGATGGTGGGGATGAAAAGATTGCTAGGGCTAATGTGGTGGCAGATGCTTTGAGTAGGGTGTCTATGGGTAGCCTAGTTTATGTTGATGGTGGTGATGAAAAGATTGCTAGAGAGGTCCATCAGTTGGCTAGTTTGGGAGTTAGGTTGGAAGAGGAGGATAATGGGGGTATTGTTGTTGTTGATATTTTTTAAATCTTTATTGGTTGAGGAGGTGAAAGCTAAGCAAGATCTTGACCCCGCTTTGTTGGAATTGAAAGCATTGGTAAAAGATGGTAAGGTGGAGGTTTTCTCCCAAGGGGGAGATAGTGCCCTTAGGTACCAAGGTAGATTGTATGTGCCTTGTGTTCATAGCTTGATGTAAAAGATTCTTGATGAGGCTCATGGTTCTTCGTATTCAATTCAGCTTAGGTACTAAGGTAGATTTTGTGTGTCTTGTGTTGATAGCTTGAAGGAAAAGATTCTTGATGAGACTCATGGTTCTTCGTATTCAATTCACCTCGGGACTACTAAAATGTATAGAGATTTGAGAGAGGTATATTGGTGGGGAGGTATGAAGAAAGACATTGCAATATTTGTTTTCGGTTGCCATAGTTGCCAACAAGTCATAGCCGAACATCAAAGGCCAGGTGGCCTAGTACAAGACATAGAGATTTTTACTTGGAAGTGGGAAGAGATTAATATGGATTTTGTGGTTGTGTTGTCCAATACTAGAAATAGTTTTGATTCCATATGGGTTGTGGTTGATAGGATGACAAAATTGGTTCACTTTCTACCGGTTGAGTCTACATATGGGGTTGAAGATTATGCTAGGTTGTACACTCGTGACTTGGTGTGGTTGCATGGGGTTCCTTTGTCCTGGACCGTGGTGCATAATTCACTTCTCACTTTTGGAGGTCTTCCAAAGAGGTCTTGGAACCACAGTAAAGCTTAGTACTGCCTTTTACCCTCAAACGGATGGCCAAGCCAAAAGAACTATCCAAACACTTGAGGACATGCTTAGGGCTTATGTATTAGAGCTTAAGGGCAGTTAGGATGATCATCTTCTATTAATTGAATTTGCATATAACAATAGCTACCATTCTAGTATCGGTATGGTTCCTTTTGAGGCTCTCTATGGTAGACATTGTAGATCACTGGTTGGGTGGTTTGAGGTTGGTCAGGCAACTTTATTGGGTTCGGATCTGGTTATGGATGCTATGGAGAAGGTAAGGATGATTAGAGAAAGGTTGATAACAGCCTACAGATTCCAAATGTCTTATGTCGATATGAGAAGGAGGGAGCTTGAGTCTAAGGTTAGTGATTGGGTCTGAAAGGTTTAAAACAACTGAAAGTCGCCAAAAGTCTTATGCCGATGTGAGGAGAAGGGGTCGTGAATTCAAGGTTGGTGATTAGATTTATTTGATGGTGTCACCCATGAATGTAGTCCATTTTGGTAAAAAGGTCAAGTTGAGGCCTAGATATGTGCGTCCTTATAGGGTGATGAGACGAATTGGTAAGGTGGCCCACAAGTTAGATTTTCCTAGAGAAATAGAATTGGTTCATCCAGTCTTTCATGTGTCTATGTTGAAAAAATATACGAGTGACCCCAATTTTATTGCGCCTCTTTATATTATGGGGGTAGTTGAAGATAACTTGACATATGAAGAGGTTCTAGTAAAGATTTTGGATAGGCAAGTGAAGGGGTTGAGAGCAAGGAAGTTGCTTCTGTTAAGGTCCTTTGGAAGAACCAACAAGTCGAAGGTGATACTTTGGAAGGCCGAAGCGAATATGCAAAAGCGTTACCCTTATCTCTTTCACTCCACTAAAGCCTAAGATATTGATATAAGTCCTTTATATGATCTCAAGTCATAAGTTCAACCCTTATGTCATTGCATATATTCATGTTTAGATTGACAAGTTCATGATGATTTTACACTTATGATGAGATTATTGAAATGATGTTTAACTGCATTGTTGCATCCTTATGTGGGCTAAAAGTGTCATGTTTGTGTCTCTCATATACATTTCTTTAACATTCGGGGATGAATGTTCCCAGGGGGAGATATTAAAACGACCCCAAAAAGTGCCTGAACATGTGCCTCGAAGTGCTCAGAATCGTAATTTCCATATATCTCAAAATTTGTGCGTGATATCAAAAATTCTAGTCTCAAACACATCTGGATTTCAAGGTTCTCACTCAAGCTTCAAGTCTCCATCTCCAATCTTCATCAAGCTATTCTCCAAAGCTAAGGTATGTGGGTTTCTTTCATTGGTTCCTTTCACCCATGATGCCCAAGCTTTCTTTTACCTAAAATTGCATGATTTAAAGTTGGTTTACTCATAACTTTTATCTATTACGAATTTCATACAATATATTGGGGTTTCATGAAATTGTGACTGTTTTAGCATGTTTGAAGCTATGAATCTAAGATCTAATGTGAGATTTGATGAAGGGTTTTGATGTATATTGCTTGAGGGTGTTACCAAGTGCCTATTCATGGTTTTATATTGATTTTTCTAGCATGATTTCACTCTTGAAATGTATGGTTTTACACTAGCACTACATACCCACCAAGTGTTTGATAAAATATCCGATTATGATTTCTTGAGGAATTGAAGGTCTAATACATCTCTTATGAGGTGAATGACTTTATGATAATGAAAGGAATGTATGTATATGATGATGAAAAGAATGTATGTATATGATATATCTCTATAGTGTTGGGGATGATCAAGTCTCACTCGGGAGGTTGTAATCTCGGGTAACCATGTTGAGAGGTTTGTACCTTGATTGCCTCGTTTAGAGGGTGGTAGGCACATGCAACTATGTCGAGGGGTTTGTACCTTGATAACCATGTTGGGGGGTTTGTACCTCATCAACCATGTAGGGGGTTTGTACCTCATCAACCATGTAGGGGGTTTGTACCTCATCAACCATGTTAGGGGGTTTGTACCTCATCAACCACGTGAAGAGGTTTGTACCTTATGCGCCTCTCCAAGGAGATGGTAGGCCTTGGATTTCACTAATGATGGTTACTCCTTACCCTCGTATTATGTTCTATCTAAGCATAGTTTTACTTCAAGCATCATTCTTACATGTCATATTGTTATACGCTTATTCATTGCCTATGTTATGCATTTTGATTATGGTGCTTATCACTTGTTGCATTGCATCTTACATACTTAGTACATTTAAACGTACTAATGCATACTTTATGCCTACATGATGTCACCATATAGGAATTGGAGTCCCGCTTGAGCATCCCCTTCCACATGGATATTATGATTCCACTCAAGCTTGTTGGTAAGTCCTTCATTCCGCGGATGTTGGTTATTGTCTTATGTTATATTGTAAGTCTACTTTTTCTTCATGTAAATTTTGACTATGAGGTTGAGCCCAGTTGTTTGTCTTGGCCCCCGCTATTATCTATGTAGTAGAGATGTTGTTGGACATGTCATGTGTAATGTTATGAGGTTTGACTCTCTATTGACTCTTGAAGTTTATGATATGGAAGTTGTCCCTTAGCCCCGTTATCCCAACTTTACTCTATTATTGTTATATTTTATTGTTGTCGCTATTAGAACCCATATTTTGTGTATTGGAATAATTATGGTAATTGTGGATTAAAATGGTAATATTAGAAAAATTGAGACCAAAAAGTCATTATTGGAAAGTTTGAGGACAAAAGTAGACTTTTCAAGACTTGAGTTCTTGAAGATATTTTTGGGAATATTTTTGGCATGGTGTTTTATTTCTATTGGTCCAAGTGGGTAAGGTGGACCATTTTATTTGACCAAGAGATAATTATAAGAAATAAAAGGCCCTTTATCTTCTTATCTTCCATACTTAGAATAGATCATCTTGGTAGCTTGAAGAAGTTCTTGGAGCAAGAAAATCTTTCTTTCTTCTTAATTAGAACCCTAACCCATTTGTAGGGGTGAAGTGGTAAGGTAAGAATTTCTATTGTTTTATGTGTTCTTATGGGTCTATGTATGTTGTAGTATATTGAAATGAAAGAAAATCAAGAAATATTTATTGGTTTATGTGTTCTTATGGGTCTATGTATGTTGTGGTATGTTGAAATAAAAGAAAATCAAGAAATATTAAATGTTGGGATTGAAATGTATATATGTGGATTTTTGGCCGAAAATTTGGGCATGATGCTATGTTGTGTTGTCTTGTGTTGGAACTTATGAATTGATGTTTGGTTAAGTATAAAATAAGCATTTTTTGGTGAAGAAAGTATTGAAAATCATCTATAGGTTTATGTGATGGTGTTGGGGCCGAATTGGCATATTAATGCTATGTTGTGTTGAAATTAAGAAAAAAATAATTTATAGGTTTATGTGATGATGTTGGGGCCGAATTGGCATATGAATGTTATGTTGTGTTGAAATTATGAACTTGATGCCTAATTAGTGTATGGTGATCCTTGTAGTGTGAAAGAATGGATGGAAATCATATTATGCATATATGTGGCGTGTTGGTTGAATTGAAGTTGATGTATGTAGTCTAAAGTTATGTTACGTTGAAAGTATGAAATTTATGTTTATTTGGTGTAATTAGATTTTTGGAAGGTGAAAGAATGCTTGGACATCACTTAATTGTGGGTGTGAGTGGACTGTCCAGATTTGTGGAAATTATGACGTTGATGCTTAGCTAGTATTTGGTGAGCGTTATGGCATGAAAGAACGAACGAAAACCACCTAAATGTATATGAATACATGCTATCCAGTTTTTTGGCAGTTTTGACAGCTTTGAAACTATCCAGTTTTGATAACTTTGAACCTGTCCAGATTCTATACAAGCTGTCCAATTTTTGTATATATGTTGTCCGGTGTTATATGCTGTCCAAAAATTGTGAAAGCTGTCCAGATTTTGCAAATGCAATTAAATGATGATACTTAGTGTATTTGATGTTGTAATGGCATTGAA
>DF368082.1:16649-30474 GCA_000787875.1 Solanum virginianum
ACCCCACTTGTGGGATTTTACTGGGTATGTTGTTGTTGTTGTTGTTGTTGGGCATTTCGAGGCACATTTTTGGGCATTTTTTGGGGTCATTTCAATATCTCCCCATTGGGAACATTCATCCCCGAATGTAAAAGGGACATATAAGACAAGAGTGATCATAAACAAATCAGCTCCAACTAAAATGCAACATTACATTTAAAACACCATTTCAAAATCTCAACATACGTGTAAAATCATCACAAACTTGCCAACTTAAACATGAATGCATATGAATAACATGGGGGCTGAAATACAAGACTAGAAGTCACATAGGGGACTTAGAATAAGTACCTTAGGCTTGAATGGAATGGAAAAGATAAGGATATCAATTTTGGATGTCCGCTTCGGCTTTCCAAGTAGCACTTTCGATTTGTTGGTTCCTCCAAAGGACCTTAATGGATGCCACCTCCTTGTTCCTCAATCTCTTCATTTGCCTGTCTAGGATTTGAATTAGAACCTCCTCATAAGTCAAGTTATCCTCAAAAACATCCACAATATCAAGACGCATAATAACATTAGGATCACCAACATATTTCCTCAACGTAGAGACATGGAACACCGGATGAACCAAATTCATTTCACTAGGCAACTTCAATTCATAAGCTACCTTGCCAACCCTCGTCAAGACCTCAGAAAGACCAACATATCTAGGGCTCAACTTCCCCTTTTTACAACAATGGACCACACCTTTCATAGGTGAAACTTTCAAATAAATTGAATCACCCACTTTGAGTTCAAGGTCTCTTCTTCTCACACCAGCATTGGATTTTTGATGACTTTGGGCTGTTTTCAACCTTTCCCTAATCATCTTCACCTTCTTGAGAGCCTCCATAAGCAAATCCAGTCCCATTAAAGCCACCTCTCCAACCTCAGACAAACCAACCGGTGATCTACAACATCTCCTATAAAGAGCCTTAAAAGGAACCATACCGATGCTAGAGTGGTAGCTATTGTTGTAGGTAACCTCAATCAATGAAAGTTGGTCATCCCAACTACACCTCAACTCCAATATACAAGCCCTTAACATATCCTCAATGATTTGAATGGTTCCTTCGGCTTGGCCATCCATTTGAGGGTGGAAGGCCGTACTAAGGTGACCTTTTGTACTAAGACCCCTTTGAAAAGACCTCCAAAAGTGTGAAGTGAATTGTGAACCATGATCCGATATGATGGACAAAGGAACCCCATCCAACTGCACTAACTCATAACCTTGCATACTCTACAGCCCCCTATGTGGTCTTAACTGGTAGAAAGTGAGCCAATTTCATCATCCTATCAACCACCACCCAAACAGAATCAAAATCATTTCTAGTCTTGGGCAACCCAACCACAAAATCCATATTAATCACCTCCCACTTCCAAGTAGGAATCTCTATATCTTGGGTTAGCTCACCCGGCCATTGATGTTTGGCTTTGACTTGTTGACAATTATGGCAACCGGAAACGAACTTGGCATTGTCCCTCTTCATGCCTCCCCACCAATACACATCTCTCAAGTCTCTATACATTTTGGTGGAAATAAAATAAGAAGAAATATAGAACTCATCAAGAATCTTCTCCCTCAAACCATCAACACAAGTCACACACGACCTACCTTGGTACCTAAGAGCCCCATCTTCCCCTTTAGAGAAAATCTCTACTTTTTTCTCACGAAGGCCTTCAATTCAAGCAAGGAGGAGTCAAGATCTTGATTTTCTATCACCTCATCAACAAAAGAAGACTTTGACCCATCACCAATCTCTTCTAACCTAACCCCCAATCTAGCCAATTGATGCACCTCCCTAGCCATCTCCTTACCACCAACATCAACATGGTCTAGGCTACAAGAATTACCTAACTCAATGTATCTGGCACCATATTTGCCTTACTCAGATGATAATGCACTCATATCATAGTCCTTAAGAAGTTCTAGTCACCTTCTTTGCCTCAAGTTGAGATCTTTTTTGAGTGAAGACATATTGGAGGCTCTTATGATTGGTGAAGACATCAACATACACCCCATACACAAATCCCTCAAGCCTGTCCGGTAGTGATAATATAGGAGTGGACATAAGCTTGTCTTTCAATGTTTGGAAGCTCCTCTCACATTCATCGGTCTACACAAACTTAACCTTCTTGTGTGTCAATTTTATCATAGGAGAAGCAATGGAGTAGAACCCATTCACAAACCTTCTATAATAACTCGCTAAGCCCAAGAAGCTCCTAATATCCAACGGAGTCAATGGCCTAGGCCAATTTCTAATCACATTGGTTTACTTAGAATCCACTTTATACCATCCCCCGACACCACAAGACCCAAAAATTTCACATATGTCATATTTTGCATATAATTTCTCCTCCTTCAATCTTTGCAACACAAACCTCAAATGCCCCATATGCTCCTCCCTACTATGTGAATAGATCAATATGTCATCAATAAAGACCATAACAAAGCAAACAAGGTAAGGTTTGAAGAGCCTATTCATTAGGTCCATAAAGATGGCCGACGCATTGGCCAACCTAAACGATATCACAACAAACTCATAATGGCCATATCCAGTCCAGAAGGTCCTCTTAGGAATATCACACTCCATGACCCTCACTTGATGTAACCCAGACTGAAGAACAATTTAGACAAAAATCTAGTCCCTTGCAATTAGTCAAATAAATCATCAATCCTTGGAATATGATATCTGTTCTTGATAGTGACCTGGTTGAGTTGCCGGTGGTCAATGTACATTCTATGTGACCCATCCTTCTTTTTCACAAACAACACCAGAGCACCCAAAGGTGATTGACTAGGTCTAATAAATCCCTTCTTCAACAAATCTTTCAATTACTCTTTTAACTCCTTCAACTTCGTCGGGGCCATACGGTAAGGGGGAATGGAGATAGGTTGAGTATGGGGGAGGAGGTCTATACAAAAATCTAATTCCCTTTCAGGAGAAACACTAAGAAGGTCATTTGGGAAGATATCAAGGAACTTAATTACAATTGGAACTGACTCTGTAGAAGTGAATTTAGTCTCCATCTCTTTAACCCTCACAAGATGATAAAGACACCCCTTAGAGATTAACTTATGAGTTTTAATGCATGAAATTAATCTACCCTTGACCACCACATCTTCACTTTCCCACAAAAGGATGGGTTCATAAAGGAATTGAAACTTGACCCTACAGGTTCTACAATCAATAGAAGCTTAGTAAGAATGCAACCAATCCATCCCAAAAATGACATAAAATCAACCATGTCTAATTCAACAAGATCACAAGGCAACAACTTATGCAGAACACAAATAGGACAACTCCTATAAACTTTCCTAGCAATAATAGAGGCATCGATAGGAGTAGACAGTTTATATGACTCATGCAACAACTCAGGTCAACATGGAACTTTTTAGCAACAAAAGGGGTAACAAAGAAAAGAGTGGCACCCGGATTAATCAAAGCGTACACATCAAAGTCAAAACAATTTTCAACATACCGGTAACAACATCAGGAACCTCAATAACCCCTTGCCTCCCATGTAGAGCATAAAACTGATTGTGGCTCGGGCCACCACCTTGAGGACCACCTCACCTAATGGAACCGCCTTTGCACCCTGGCCCTTGCCATGGTTTATTGGACAATCCGCCTTCTTGTGACCAAGCTCCCCACATTCATCACATGCATTAGAACCCTTCAAACATGGGCCTACATGAACCCTTCCATATTTAGGGCACACATCATTAGGAGCCATATGTCCAACACCTTGAGGATTAGAGAAGTTATTGGCAAACCCCCTATTAGTAGCATGAGAAGGCCCTTGGCCTTGACGAAACCTAGTACCCTTTTAGAATTTACCCTTAAACTAGGGCATCTTGGCCTCATGCCCCCTTCTCTTCCTTAATTTCTCCTCCTACATTTGCTTGGCATAGGTCATCAAATGAGACAAGTCCATGTCACTAATTATCATGGTGGACCGACATTCTTCAACTACCAAGTTGGAGACCCCCATCACAAACTTGTTCATCCTAGATCTAGGATCGGCCACCAAATGAGGAACATACTTTGATAGTTGATTAAACTTGAGGGAATACTCCTTCACACTCATAGCACCTTATTTCAAGTTCATGAACTCTACCAACTTAGCTTCCCTAAGCTCAAGAGGGAAAAATTGATTTAGGAAAGCCAATTAGAACTCCTCCCAAAACACCACATTATCAATTTCCTTCTCACCATTCCATTGATCATACCATATTTGAGCTACCCCTTTGAGTTGGTACACCACCAACTCTATTTTTTCATTCGGCCTAACACCCATGATATTCAAAATCTTGTAGACCTCCTCAATGAACTCTTGTGGATCTTCATCCACCTTTGACCCATAGAACATCGGAGGATTCATCCTCATGAAGTCTCTTACCTAGCTCCCAGGGTAGTATCATGAGGGGTTTGGGCCCCTTGATTCACTTGGTTGGCCACAACTTGGGCAAGCACAGTAAGAACATCATGGAGCTCACCATTGGTAGGTTGCTCCTCAGGAGTTTGGTCCATTCTTCCTCGAGTATTTGGCATGATATAGCATAGCAAAGAACAATTGTTAGGGGGAAAACTCACTACAATTCTATAGCATGACATAGAATATGAAGAAGGGAAATATTTCCTAAAATGTCTCATAGCCTCCTATTCATAGTCATGGTATACTTCACAACCATGAATAGGAGTCTAATCGATGCGGTCTGTTGGTCTCCAAGGATCTATCAACCTAGTCCTCTGATACCATGTTTGTCATGACCCAAGCCTAGGCCTAGATGCGACACCGTTAATGAAGAATCTGAAGGAACTCCAAACAAGCCTCTTAACTTGTCATTACATATCATTGGTCGTGGAAGCATATAACAACATAAAAGAGTAAGAATAGGGGCAATAGGACTAAAGGAAAAGCTTTTATAACATCATAATCAAGTGAAAAAAGTCAAGCTCATATCATAGATGCATAACATGTACAGCAAATGCCTCTAATACCTAGATAAAAATGGGGGCCAAGACAAAGCAATCGGGCTTACCCTCATAGTCAAAATCAATAATAAAGAAGAATTTCTCAATACATAATAAGAGAAATATAGACTAAGGTCCCCGAAGTAGAGGACATACCAACTAGCTTGAGTAGTATCGAACTAGCCACGTGGTGAAGGAGGAGGATCAACTTGGGCACCAGTTTCTAGATGGTGATATCATATAGGTAAGAGTATGCAGTAGTACGTTTGAATGTACAAAGTACATAGGATGCAATGCAATAACAATTAAGCATCATAGTTAAAATGCCTAACAATATAAAATAGGCATAATATAACGATATGGCATGTATGACTGATGCATAAGTAAAACATGCTTAAGTATCTCATGCTCATATAGGATATCATATGTATACAAGAGACCAAGCTAGAATTTAAAGGTACAAACCCCTTGGTGGTTGATGATGGTTTCACCCCCATCACCCTGGAGGTGTGGTAAAACCCCTAACGTGGTTGATGATAATCAAACCTTATCACCACGATGGCGAAGTACAAACCCCTCACATAGTTGATGAGTACAAACCCCCATCTTTAATTGTAAAATCATCAATCAATACCTTGCAACACCCTCAAGTAATATAGATAAAAATCCCTCCTTAAATCATACAATAGATCCAAGATTTATAGCTCAAAACATGAAAAATAGTCATAACTTCACATGGCTTTAACATAGTATGCAGTGAATTTCATAATAAGCAAGACCCATTTGTTAATCAACTTTAAATCATTCAATTTGACTAAAAGGAGGTTTGGGTATCATGGGTGAAAGGAACCCATGAAAGAAACCCACATACCTTAGCTTGGAGATCAACTTGGTGAAGATTGGAGATGGAGGCTTGGAGCTTGAAGAAGAAGCTTAAAGGAAAAAATTAGTTCCGGTTGAGGGTTTGAGAGTTGAATTTGGGAGTGAAAATATGGCTAAGTGTTTGAGTGAGTATTGGGAAATATTTAGGATGATATGAGGGTGAAATAAGACTAAGCATAGATAAAAACACATTTGGGAACACTTAGGCCCAAGACTTAAAAGTCTTGGACCAAACTATAAAAATAGGCACCTTTTAACACAGAAGTGCATCGCGTGGGGGTCGCAGTTTCCTCTCTGGGATTCGCACCTTAAAAAATTATAATTGCTAATCTTTCACTCTTAAATTAGGGTTATACTCTTTTCCCCTTAGTCTAACCCTCTGAAGAAGAATACGAAGTCGAATTTTCAAAATAATGAATGGATTTTGAGATATATGGAATTTAAATTTTTGGGCATTCCGAGGCACATTTTCGGGCACTTTTTGGGGTCGTTTAAAATGACATCTGTCACGATCCAAGCCTAGGGCCTAGACTTGACCAGTGAATGGGGAACCTAAAGGAACCCTAAACAAGTCTCATAGCATATCATTACACATCTTTGGTCATGGAAACAATTAAATGACATTTGAAGAATGAAAATAAGGGCAAAAAGCAGCTAAGGGAGAACTTGTTGTAACATAGAGCCAAGACATAATAGAATTAACTCATAGCATAACTATATAGCTTTGTCCAACAAAACCTCTACTGCATACATAATGGTAGGGGCCAAGACATACAACCGGGCTCATCCTCATAGTCTTAAATATATGATAAAGTAAAAGGAATCTTAATATATAGTATGAGAGAATAATCCTTGTCCCCGAAATAAAGGACCCACCAAAGGCTAACTTGAACAATCTAGCCACAAGAACAATCAATAGGACCTCCGGTCCCTACATGGTAATTTCATCTAGGCAAGAGTATGCATTAGTACATTTAAATGTACTAAGTATGTGGGATGCAATGCAACAATAGATAGGCATCATAATCTAGAATGCATAACTATAAGCAATAGGCATAATATAGCAATATAACATATATGATCAATGCAAAAGTAAAACATGCTTAAGTAAATCATGCTCATATAGAATATCATATGTGAAGATAAGACCAAGCTAGCTTTCCAGGGTATGAACCCCTTGGGGTTAGTGATGATGCCGCCCTATAACATAGGTGGATGAGTATGAACCCCCATCTCGGTTGGTGATTATACCGCCCTATCACCTAGGTGAATGAGTACGAATCCCTATCTGGGTTGATGAGTATAAACCATTATCTAGGTTGATGATGATGCCACCTTGTCACCCTGGTGGAGATGAATATTAACCTTCATTCTAGGTTACCCAGGCTCTTATCCCCTCGGATTGGGCATGATCTATGCAATACTTTATATAGGATTCATCATAAGCTCTAATGCAAAACCTCATATAGAAATAATCATGTATATAAGCTCATTTCATCATCATAACATCATTCATACCATATCTCATGATTTGGATCTTCAATTTCTCAAGAAATAATAACCGGACATTTTATCAGCCACCTCGGAGGTGTGTAATTGGGGTAAAAGAGCATGCAATTTATAGATAAAATCATGCAGGAAAATCAATTGTAAAACCTTTAATTAACACCTTGTAACACCCCCCAGACATTCATATTAAAACCCCTCATCAAATCCAAGATTTGAAGCTTAAAATATGTTAAAACAACCATACTTTTATAAAATAAAATCATTGTACAGTAAATTTCTCAATATACAAGACCCACATGTAAAATCTAACTATTTTAGAGGATATTGGGAAATGTTGAGGATGATATTAGGGTGAAATAAGGCTAAGTATAGGTAAAAACATGTATGGTAACCCTTGGGTGCAATACTTGAAAGTCTTGGACTGAAATCAATAAAATAGGGCCAAAATAACACAGGTCCGCATCGGGAAGGCGACGCGGATGCTCACTGTAAATCTGCATTTTCTATACGAACGAGTTTTACAAAAATGGGCATAAATCGTTCATCCAAACTCAGAATGAGGTGAAATAAAATATGTGGGAAAGCTAATTCAAAGGTATTTAAGTTGGTAGGTCTTGGACCACTCAATTCTTTGTGTGCTAAGAGATATGCCCCTTCCAATTTGACCATCTTAAATAACATTTATTGCAATTTACAAATTTTGATACGGTTGCTCTAAAATTTAGGTTAGACCCATTGCCCACTCAAATTGATCCTCTAAACAAGAATATGAAGTTGGAATTTTGAAATAATGAATGGATTTTTAGAAATAAGGGAATTACGATTTTGGGCACTTCTGAGCACATTTTCGGGCACTTTTAGGGGTCGTTACAACATCAAAATCCACCATGCCAACTCCAACAAGCCACAAAACAAGACCTAATGCAATACAAACCTTGATCAACACTTATGAACCTTCTATCAATAATATACTCAACAAAAAGATAGAAACCAAAGGACTCATAACAACTTGGGCTTCATTTCATCATCCTATAACCATCATATAAATACGTATATTTTATCATCATGTCATCATCATATAGTCATTTAACTCATAAGACAAGCATTGGGCCCTCAACTGCTCAATAAACCATAATCAAACATTTTATCAAACACTTAGATGGTATGTAGTGCTAGTGTAAAACCATGCAATTCAAGAGTAAAATCATGCTAGAAAATTCAATGTAAAACCTTTTATAGATACTTGGTAATACTCTCAAGCAATATACTCACCATCCCTCCTCAAATCTAATAATAGATCTTAAATTCATAGCCCAAAACATGGTAAAATAGTCATAATTTCATAAATACCAATATAGTATGCAGCAATTTTCATAATCTATAAGACCCATGAGTAAATCAACTTTGCATCATGTATTTTTGAGGAAAAGGAAGCTTAGGCATCATGGATGAAAGGAACCCATTAGACAAACCCACATATATTAGCTGTGGAGATGAACTTGATGAATATTGGAGATGGAGACTTGAAGCTTAATTGCAATCCTTAAGATCCGAAAAGGGTTTTGAGTCTTGAGTTTAGAAGTAAAATATTTGGCTAAGTGTTTGAATAAGTATTGAGGAATGTTTAGAATCATATGAGGGTGAAAAATGGCTAAGTATAGTTATTTTCACATTTGGAAACACTTAGGACAAAGACTTAAAAGTCTTGGACCAAAGTCAAAACTAGACCAAAAATAACACAAGTGCGCGCCCTTGGTGCGTCGGCCAGGGGTGCGAAAACCTCTCTGGAAATTACAGTTTGGAAATTTTGAATTTTGATACGATTGCTACAAAATCAGAGTTAGACCTATTTTCCACTCAATTTGACCCCCTGAACAAGAATATGAAGTCGAATTTTTGATAGAATGCATGAATATTTAGATATATGAAGATTACGACTTCAGGCACTTCCGAGGAATATTTTTGGGCACTTTTTGGGGTCATTTCAAAATTGTGTGCCAATGACATATATCAGGGTGATTAAGTACTTGTATGATAGAGCCAAAACTTAGGTAAGAATAGTGCGAGGAGACTCAGAGTATTTTTCTGTTTAGATGGGACTCCATTAGGGATCTATGTTGAACCCTTTCCTATTTGCCTTAGTGATAGATGAGCTAATGTGATCTATCTAGGAGGAGGTTCTGTCATGTATGCAATTTGCAAATGACATAGTACTAATTGATAAAACTCGGACTAAAGTTAATGATAGGTTGGAGGCTTGGAGACGCGCCTTGGAGTCCAAAGGATTCAAATTGAGCAGGACCAAAATAGAATACTTGGAGTGCAAATTCACAGTGTTGCAAGGAGTGAAGCAGACACTGATGTGAGGCTTACCACTCAACCTATCCCCAACAGGGAAATCTTTAAGTATCCAAGGTCCATCATCTAGAGTAATGGCGATATCGATAGTGATGTCACACATCATATTGGGGCAGCATGGACTAAATAAAGACTTGCCTCTAGAGTATTGTGTGAAAAGTAGATACCGCTTAAACTCAAAGGTAAGTTTTATAGATTAATGGTTAGACCATCTTTGCTGTATAGGGTGGAGTGTTGGCCTATAAAAATGCACATGTTCCGAAGATGCACGTCGCAGAGATGAGGATGTTGAGATGGATGTGTGGTCACACTAGGAGTGATAAAATTAGGAACGTGACCATTTGGGAGAAGTTAGCGGTGGCCCCTGTAACTTATAAGATGAGAAAAGCGAGATTGTGATGGTTTGGACATGTGTAGAGAAGGAGTATCGATGGTCCTGTTAGGAGGTACAAGAGGTTAGTTTTGGGAGTTACACGGAGGGGTAGAGGTAGACATAAGAAGTGTTGGGGGAGTAGATCAGATAAGATATTGCGAAACTTGATCTCAACTGAAATGACCCCAAAAAGTGCTTGAAAATGTGCCTCAGAAGTGTCCAGAATTGTAATTTCTATATAGCTCAAAATCCATGCGTTATTTTAAAAATCCGACTTCATATTCTTGTTCGGGAGGAAAAATTGAGAGGAAAATGGGTCTAACCCGAAATTTAGAGCAACCATAGCAAAATCCAAATTTTCAAGTGAGCACGAAAATAGTGGGCATACGTGTTTGTGGCATGACACACACTAGTGTTAAAATGTGCGAGTGTTTAATCTCGGTCCAAGACTTTTAAGTGATGGGCCTATGTGTTCCCATATGTGAAAATACCTATAATTAGCCTTATTTCACCTTTATATCATCCATGACATTCCCCAATACTTTCTCAAACACTTAGTCTTGTATTTCTCTCAAGATTCAAGTGCCAAAGCCCTTTTCGGATCTTAAGGAATTAATTCAAGCTTCAAGCTTTCATTCAAATCTAAGTCAAGCTTATATATGTCATCTAAGACCATCGTGGCATCCCTATATCAAGCCAAGTTCAAAGGAATTTTCGTTGGTTAAGTTTTGCATAAGTACCGGCAGGAGGGCCAACTTTAAAAGGGCATATCTCTTAGCACACAAAGAACTAGATAGACTACGACCTACCAAATTAGAGCTCTTGGAATTAGCTTTCCAACACACTTGGTTTCACCTTATTTGCAATTAGGATGGAGAAGTTATGCCCGTTTTTGTAGAACTCATATGTACAGAGGTATATACGGGTTTTTGCCAAATTCCGTTTCATTAATGGCATTCCATAAATTTAGTCATTTTTATTGGCCTTTTGGGGATTCCTATGCTATCTTAACACTTTCTAAAGACCTAAACCCTTTCTTAAAGATCAAATTCACTTCTCCCAATTGGAATACACTCCCAAATTCTCTAAAGAGCCTCCACCAAAACCCCAATACAAATTCAAGGAAACTCAAGAATAAGTTGTGGATTTCAAGACCTTATTCCAAGGTTTAAGTCTTTCTCAACTCAATTTCAAGGAATTCATGGTCTAAGGTATGTGGGTTTCATCCATGAGTACCTTCACCCATAGAGTCCAACCCTTTCTTTTCACAAAAAATTGCATGTTTTCAAGTTGTATTACTTATGGGTATTACTTAATATGAATTATGATTACAAATTATGGTGGATTTTTAATGAAATGTTTATTGGAAACACTTGTCTACCTATTTCAAGATTATACTATGAGATAGTTTGTCTATTATTACTATGCGTGTTTTGAGATATTAAACTGTGGTCTATTATGAGATTTAATGATGGATTTCATTGTGTATTGTATGATGGTATTACCAAGTATTGGTGGGTTGTTTTACTTCAACCTTTATTGCTTGATTTTACTCTTGAATTGCATGACTTTACACTAGCATTACAAACCCGCCAAGTGTTTGATAAAATGTCCAGTTATAGTTTCTTGAGGAATTGAAGGTCCAATGCATGTCTTATGAGTTGAATGACTATATGATGATGAAAGTAATGTATATATGTGTGTTTAAATCATGTAAAGCTCCTATGGTATTGCAAGTGAATTGTTTGACTCTCATGTTGTTATATTCTTGGGAATTGTTGATGAGTTATAGGGTTCTTATGCTAAGGTTTATGCTCTTGTCAATTGTGAAGCCTACTATAAGGGGTTATGAACTATGCTATATGATTTACCCTCTAGTGTAAGGCAAATTCCTACGTGTAGGGGTTATGAACTATGTTGAACACCTTACCCTCATGTATGAATCAATGCTACTCATTTACTCATATCCACATATAAACTATGTGGTACTCCTTAACCTCATGTATTGTTTGAGGTTATGTTAGGTACACATATGTAGCGGTTATGACCTATGCTATCTGTACCCTTATGTGCTACTTATTTACTCATTTCTACACGTAAGGGTTATGAACTATGATGTACTCTTTACCCTCGTGTATGATTTAGGGTTATGCAATATGCACACTTACTTATTTCTACATGTAGGGGTTATGAACTATGATGTACTCCTTACCCTCATGAATGATTTGGAGTTATGCAATATACTTATATGAAGGGTTTATGAACTATGTGGTATGTCTCACCCTCATATGCACACATGCAGGAGTTATGACCTATGCTACGTTCCTACCCTCATGTGCTATTCATTACCTCTTATTTATGTGTAGGGGTTATAAACTATGCTATCCCTTTACCCTCATGTACTACCTATTACCTACTAGAAGGGGTTATGACCTATGTTACATTCTTCACCCTCTAGTACAAGGTATTTGGATAATCCAAGCATGTCACCTTATTATCTTAAACGAGCTATGTAAGTATCATTATTTTCAAGCATGTTTTACTATAAACATTGTTCATACATGTCATGTTGCTAATATAATATCTCTTGTTATGATTATGAATTTTGATTATTGCCTACCTCTTGTTGCATTGCATCCTACATACTTAGTACATCCAAAAATACTAACGCATACTCTATGCCTACATGATATCACCATGTAGGAAGCGGAGCGGTTGTTTGTCTTGGCCCCGGCTAAGTTCTATGTGTAGAGCTGTTGTTGGACAAATTATGTATTATGCTTGAGCTTTGAGTCATATATATTATTCAAGTGTTTAATTTTTTCCTTTAGTCCCAATTCCCCTTGTTATGCTTATCTCTAATTATCATTTTTAATTGCTTCAGTGACCAAGGATGTGTAATGATATGATATAAGGCTTGTTTGGGGTTCCTTCCGGTTCCCCATTCACCGATCACGACTAGGCCCTAGGCTTGGGTCGTGACAGGACATGATCTTAGATAGAAAGGAAGGGAGGTCATGAATGTGAGTAGTACACTAATTGGTTGGTAGAGTTCGGTGGAAGTCTGGCCTTATGGTATAGTAGGGTAGCAGGAGTAGTCGTGTTTTATATTATGTGTTGTCATTATCTATTATATATGTGTTAATTTTATTGTATTTACATACTGTCATGTGCTTTTCATTATTAGTCACTCTTTTTGTTCCCTTTCCTTTCCTTTTTGTCATATCTAGTTTATTCTGCTTATGGATTTTTTAGACGAGGGTTCCCAGGAAACAACCTCTTTATTTCTATGAGGTAGTGGTAAGGTCTGCGTACATTCTACTCTCCCCAGACCCCACTTGTGGAATTTCACTGAGTATGTTATTATTCTACTTCAATGAAGTAGTGGTAAGGTCTGCGTACATTCTACCTTCCCCAGGCCCCACTTATGATATTTCACTAGGTATGTTGTTGTTGTTGTTCTCATTTTCAATCTTTACTTAATCTGATTCAATGCAATTTTTCACAATATCTTTTTTATTTATTTATTGTATGATTGTTTTTCTCGTTAGTATGATTTTATTAGTATTCTAATTTTTAAATTAACGTTGAAGTCATTGTTGAATAAAGGTATAAGCTTATGTTTTTCTTTAAATCATATTTATGTACGTTATGTTGAAATTTGATATAAAAGTATTGTGTTAAATTTTTTATTTTCAATTCGGAA
>DF368081.1:8024-21256 GCA_000787875.1 Solanum virginianum
ACTTTCAAAATACAAATCATGCCTAGCGCACAGGAACGATGGTCGCCCGCCAATCAATAGCGCCATACCACAGCATACACCAGAAAGTTTCAAATCTTCGAATCTCCGTCATATATCACATCACAGATATAGCATAAGTGAGCCAGACGTTACGAATCGCCGTCCCCGTACTCACCCAAACATAATAGCAAGCGCAAGTGATCGAGGCGTTATGTATCGTCGTCCTTGTATTCACTGCCAAACATAACAGAAAGCCCAATCACAACATACACCAAGCAAAGCGGAACCCGGCCCTTGGGTGAAGCTCAATCCGCCGAACCCAGCATAGCACCGGAGTATATCATAATGCGCACGACAACCAACCGGCCCAAGAATCGGTGAACGATATCATAGTAGGCACGAGCAGAGTAGTGAGTAATCATATGCATAAAATCATTATCATAAATCCAAAAGATAAGTAAAATAGTCATATCTGAAATTTGAATAATAATTATTACATATTCTTTCAAAAGTATCAAAATCGCATAAAAAGATATCGCGGGACCCACAGATGATGGAGACCCGAACTGGCCCAACTTACGAAGAACATCTCGTCCTAGATCATATAAACTCCTACGAGGAATTTAAAAGCAATCTGAGCCTTTCAGAAGAAGTTATAGACGTTTGTAGTTTCAAAATCGTTTAAAAGATAAGTTCTTTCAAAAACTAATCAAATTTCACATATCCTTTGCAACTTATGAAATCCAAGAAATAAGAATCAATGCTATGACATATTAACATAAGAACACCCAGAAATAAATACAGATCGTACACATGCTCGGATTGCGAGAATAGAGTTTCCTCGAGGCTCGTATCATAGCCTATTTCAACTAAGACATGCCGAAAAGAAAGGTTGTTTTACATACCTCAAACGCTTTCCAATATAATTCAAACGCAAGCTTAATCCAACTTACGTTTTGGGTGGCCCAAGGTCTACAAACAAGTCATAAAATGCTAAACATTAGCTAAAGACTTTTTGGGCATTAATTTCCAACTTTGCCCTTAATTCTACAGAAATTTGGGCTGCACTTTCCCTGAAAATAGGCCATCCCGAGAATTCAACTCGGCCAAATCAACCAACAACAATAACAACAACCAATCCCAAAAGCAATACAACAATAATAACTCTCTTTTTCATTATTCAACAATATTCAAAAATTCGATTCAACGGATTACCTTTAAGCCAATATCAATGCTTATATATTTAAATACTAACCTGAATCCATACCAACAATATTTAAGGATATTCTAACCAAATCACATAACACTTCCAACAATCCAAAATTTTCTCCAATCTAGCCAAGAACAGTCCCTAAACCCGAGAACCCCACTTTTCACATTTTAACAATATTATTCTCATTCTTATCAAAATTTCATTAGATATGGAATAACCTCCAAATCAGTACGTAACAAGTACAACAACACTCCAATTCACCAAAATCTACTCAAATATAGCATCACAATTATATAAGAAATCCAACAACACTAAAATCACTTAATTTGGATGAAAAGGGTAAAATGGTCCAAAAACTGCATCGCTGGAAAATGTCGCCTGAATCTGGAAATTTTTACATGAAAATGTTTCCCAAGTGATAAGAAATTCAGTAGCGTAAACTGTTTCGAAAATGGAGCTAATATGAGAGAAAAATCGCATGTTAAAGTGTTCAGAATATATAAAAATCGCAACAGAAATCAGCAATTTTTACCTCAATGACGCACAAAATCAATTTCTTAAGCTCCCACATTGTTCTCCTCGGAAAATTATACAACTTAGCCTTTTGAATCACCCAAAATCGAATCATAATTGAGAGAGATATGGGGTTTGAAGCTGGGAAATATGTTTGGGAAATGTTACGACGTTGCTGCAGAGATTTTTTCAGCTTTTAAGGTCCTGTGAACAGTGATTACCACGTGGCAACATCTGATTGGGCCACGTGGCCTCGCCTTTTACTTTTCACCTACTGCTCAAACTTAATTTTGATGTTTCGGCCTCATCTGAAGTCCAAAGAATACAATCCATATATGAAATCTTATCAGAAACAGTATTCCGGACTCAATGGTGCAGTCAAAATTTTCAACGGAGATCGTTTTATGCCGATATGGGCCCCACTTCTCAATCTCGAATACTACCGGTAGGTTAAATCATACGAAAGCCCCGAAATCGAACAAAGGTCCTCCTAGCCCAAACTCAATGTTTCGGATCCAATAGAAATATTAGAATTTGCAATTGAGGCCTCCTTGGCCAAAAACCTGAGAAAGCTCGTTAAAACTAGTTTCGGACAAAAAACTCAAAATATTCTCAAAAAGCTCTAAATAGAATTTGCAATTGAGGCCTCCTTGACCCAAAACCTGAGAAAATCCATTTAAGCTAGTTTCAGACTCAAAAACTCAAAATATTCTCAGATGCTTTAAAAATTACAACGAAACCATTTCTAGCGTTAGTTTGACCATACGAAACTGCTGAAATTTTCAGAATTCCAATTTGAGCTTTCAAACCCCGAATGTTGACCAAAATCAAACTTTGGCTCCGGTAACAACTAAAAATGCCACTTCCAATTAATTCCACCTTTGGTCCCAAATTTTCCTAATTGCTCCAATACATGAAATATGGATTCTAACAGTTTCATTATTTGTTATACCTTATTTGTATATGTGTACCTTATTGGTATATCATATAAGTAGTGTTGACATCATTAATATTAGGAAGGCAAAATTTTAATAGTATGAGGGTAAAAATGTAAAAAGATATATGAATGTAAATAATTTGTTTTAAAGGGATACAAACTTAGTTTTCCCAACTATAAATCCTCCAAAAAATCAACCCTTAAAATTCGAAAAACATATATATATATATACACACATCCGAAGACGCAATAAAGTAAGAAGTTCGATTAAACAAAAAATCAAAAGCATTGAGCAGAAGAGTGAAGATGACCAATAGCACACTTGGAAAAATACAAAATACCCTACCCTAGAATACACAAAGAGAAGTATATATTGTCACTATTAATTTAAAAAAAAAAAAAACCCATTTGACCCTATTTTAGTTATCATGTTGATTTTTGAAAGTCAATAATGCCTTAAAATATTGCTCAATATTTATATAGTTTGTCTCAAAAAATAAAAATTATGACAACTAAAATGAAAAAGATGAAGTAATAGTTTATTAGTTATTTCTTACAATATTTTCTATTTCTTAAGTTATCTAATTTACTTTAATTTGAATAAATCATATTTAAATATTGACTTTGTTAGATTGTCTTCAATTCTTTGAGAAATTTTGTAAACATTTCAAGCTCAAACTAATTAGATTATCAAATAATTAAATTTTAAAAATTATTATCTGAACTTTGAATTTAACAATCACTATAATATTATTTTTTATAATTAAAAGTAATATAAATATTATATAAATATAAAAATAATATTCTACTTGGCATATTCAATGGAGTCTTGAATTTTTAAATACTTCTAGAGAAGTTTTAATAGTTTTTATAATAATTGACTCTATTGAAAAAAGTTTTCAAAATAATATTCAATAAAAGAGATTTAAATATTTATGTTGTTATGTTATGTAACGTACAATAATTTATTTATATATATATATATAAATAAATCTAAATGTAGGCAAACACGTGTTTAGTCAATTTTTTTTAATTTATTATTATATTTATACGCCCACCGTAAAATATTAAATTTTTTTTTACCTGATTTTTAACTTTTCTTTTTTTCCAATATTCTTACTTTTCCTTTTTCCAACGCATTTCGATGAACAGAAATTAGTTATTCCAATATTGGTCCAGTATTCTTGAGAGATTTTGAATCTAAAATATTACGAGCCACAGATTCAAGATAAGATTGATTTATTTTCTCGTTTGCATCATTCGGCCGGTAGATTGAAAGGGTCTTTTTGTCGTTTCTTGAAATTGACTATGATAATCAAGTATATCTGCTCTCACCTATTCTTTACTCCAACGACTGTCTTCTCCAAATTGAATTGATTAATTGTATTATTAGTCCAAATGTAACGACTAAATGGACCAATTTGAATTCTCTGATGATTGGTCAAATTGCAGGAGATGTCATAAAAAAAGATTTTGGATGATACACTTAATTGTTGACTCCTGACAGGGTCAATGACTTGTCCCATTTAATCGGTATGTGTTTTTCACATTAATAAAAAAACATACACATTATAGTTTCATAACTGAATTTTGCACAAATTATAATTCTTTTTTTTTCGATAATTATATGATCAGGATTTATAATGTTGGTCATACCTTTTATAATTTCTTAATTTTGGGTCTTTTAGCTTCTTTTTTTTCCCCTTAAAGTATAGCTTTAAATTGAGTTCTTCAAATTAAAAGAAGATGAAATATATTTGGAGAATATATAATTTTTTGGTTAAAGTTAAAATATATTCCGTTTAACTCTCATGTGAACAACGAATAATACTTTTTAATAATTTAATTCACACATTAAAATATTACATACTTGTATTTATTTTACTTTAAATAGTTCAAGTGCATATCGGAAACAAGACAATAGTATTTTTATGCATTTTAAAAAGTACATATTTTGTAATTCTTATTCTTTTGACAAAGTTTCTTAGCTCTTTATAAACTAAATGACTAATATAATATATACATAAATAAATATTCAAAGTAGATCTCAATTGTCACTCTAATCTTAAGCGTGTTTAGTAATCTAACAAAATTAATAGATATAAATTTTCTTTCTGCTCGTTTTATTCGATTCTTCACAAATAAAAGTAAACTTGCGTACATGTAATTTTTTTTAAAAAAAATTTTACTTGTAAAATTATATCATTTTTATCCCATTTTAATTTGTTTACGAGACAATACATACATATTAAGAAAAAACTTAAAAAAACAAAATTTAAACTATACTTTCCATTATTATCCTCTATGAAGTCATAAATATGTAGTGTTATTTATCTCCTAAAACATCTAAAACTTCAATAAATAAAAGGACAAATATTAAAAAAGTTTTAAACATTCAACTTGGCCTTTGAACAACTTAATTATTTTAAAAATTTAAAAAAACTCAAAATTAAGTTAATTTAAGACAGAGAGAGTATTGAATATATTGACGGAGAGAGTATCAAATATATTATTGTTGTCAAAAAGGGACAAAATTAAAGTCAGAGGACACACAAATGAATAAATCAGTAAAATGGAGGACTCCAGAGGAAAAAGATACACATAAATAAAATAGTACAGTATCAGCGAGAAGTTAGGGTTTTTATTCACATTTGCAAAGCAGACATTTTTTGTTCTTTCAAAATCCATTTTCAGTCACTCCAATAATTCAGACATTCGTAAGCTTTCCTCAACACCCTTTTAGCTGTACTGTATTTCTATGATCCATTTTTCACTTCAGTGCACACATATCTTTAATCTTGATTTTGGGGTTTTGGGAATTTCATTTCCGATAAAAATTGTGTCTTTTTCTGTTCCTTTCTTTTTCTTTGGGTTTTTGATGATCAAGATCAGTTTTTGAAGTGTTTTTGGAGTTGGGTTTTGGTTTTTACTATTTGGGGTTGTCATAATGATGTTTTTATAAGGTTATGATTCTTGTCTTTGTGTGTGCCTTGGTAGTTCCCTTCAGTTTAACTCTTTTGTTTCTGTGGATTTGTATGTTGTTGTGGTTATCATGGTTGACTTGTAATCATTGTGTTTCCTTGGATGAAAAAATGTTTACTGTTTGATGTTTGTATCCGGTGCTTGTGAAACAAAAATGAAAAAAAGAAAGGAAATTTTATATGTATTATGATAATTTGTATCTCACTGCTGAGACTTGAGGACCAAACAGACTAGCAGCAACATACTCACTGGAATCCCACAAGTGGGGGAATGTACGCACACCTTACCACTACATGTAGAGAGACTGTTTTCATAAGCAGAATAAACTAGATATGAAAGACAGGGAATGAAAGAAAGGGAACAGAAAGAGCGACCCAACAGACTAGCATTTTCATTATTGAATTTTTGTCTTCCAATTTGTGTTTGAGTGGAGTGATGGTTGAATGGTTTGTATAGGGAGAATTGTAGATAGGATTTACTTTGCTGGCCTCGACCAATTTGGAATTTTGGTGTAGTTATTGATTATTTGAGTGAAATGACAGAGTACAACCCATAATTGTAAGAGATTAAAAGTTATGAATAATCATGCTAAATACAATATACCTCAATTTTGGGGATTTTAATTACGAAGTTACTCACATTTTGGTAAAATACAACAAATATGATTAGCTTCCTTCTGGTGTGAATTGGACCCTTAGGCTCATCAAAATTGACCATAGGGTCATAGCCTCAGTGGCTTTGTGCATCACCTTGAACAAAAGTTATTTATGCCATTTCTTGCTGTCATGTTATTCACCTTAGTGTTGCTTATATTAGTTTTTCTATGTTTGTTGCACTTAATGTTTTTCCTTTTCAAGTCCAGCCTTTGCTGTTGGTCATCATCTATATTGTGTCTTGGCCTTTCCGTTTTATGAATGCTTATTTGTGATTATCAAGCTAGTGAAGGATAATACTGTCATCAAAAACTACCTGCATGTTATTTTCTTGTATCCATGTGGTTCAGTCGTGTCTGAATTCCTTGGAGACCTAATCATGTCATGCTTGTATGCTTTTCAGCGGAATTGTTGGATATAATTGGTATCTGCACATGCCAGGTGCAGATCATATGGACATTTGAGGTATTTCTAAGCAGCAAGGGAAAAGCTCACTCTCTTGGTACTAGATACGTGGAGAAATGGAGTAGTTACTAGAGTTGCCCCTTTTATTCTGAAAATTAACAACTGACAAGCATTGTTAAATCGTTTCCCTTGGTTTTGTGGCTGAAATTGAGTGGAGTAGTTGCTGGAGTTACCCCTTACTCTGAAAATTGAGTGTTTACTGAAGCAAGCACCAACATAATACTTGTGAGCCTTGTGAAACATTGCTAAGACGGGGTCCCTTTGTTGTGTGGCTGCAAGGCCACATGGGTCCAATGCAGCTAGTGGAGAATGGTCCATGGGGCCACACGAGCCTTACTGGCGGACTAATTCAAGCTTCTCCCCAGCACCATCCAGATGGGATTTCCGCTTCCAACCCGAAACACTATCCTTTGGCTCTAATGATGGAGTTCAATTGTATGGATCTTCTGCGTCATCAAACAGTAGAGATAGTAGAAGTTGGGTGAGGGGGAACCAATTGGCCAATCACCAATATCTCATATCAGATGGTGTTGGTACATACTGTAGTAGTCCATCAGATATCTCTCCGGCACAACAGTGGACTCCGCCAGCTATCCAAGAAATCAACATAGATGATTATGGTACTTCAAGAAGGGGTAAGCATATTGATTCTGCAACTTTTTTAGTATATGACTTGAACTTCCAAGGATGCTTAGTAGGGTTTTAGTTTCTTACTCTCATGTACTATTTGCTTTCAGTTTTCACCATTGCTAGACTGAACAGTAAGTTGATGTGTTTTCATATGTACATATATGTATGTATATACTTAGTTGTGGGTAGTTTGTGATTTGTTTGGAGTTCGATACGAGGTTCTCATTTGTCTGCTTGTATAATTCTCCATTGCCTGTGCATGGGGATTTTCTATGAGCCGCTGTGATGCAAGGTGACTTTGGACTGACTTGGCGTTGGTCTAAAATGCAAAAATATTCAGAATTAGGTAGATTTTAAGCCCATAAGCAACTTTCTGCATACTTTTTCAAGTGATGGTTCATTTTTTATGCTGCAACTGTGCATGTCAAGGCCTTGTTAGAAGAGCATATGGGCCTTACAGTTACAAACATGCATAGTGATCTACCAATGCAACCAAACAGTACACGACTAGTACGATGCATGGGGAAGGGGATTAAATGTAGGATTCATATGTTAAAGGAAGGGGAAATGAGTATTTCTATGAGATGCAAATAGAACTGAGGATGATTGGTCCGACCTATAAACTTTTGGAAAGATAAACAATAGGTTCATATATGAAACTAAATCATCAAGTGTTGGAAATGCTAATATCAATGAGGGATCCCTATTCAAATGGTTAATCTTGAGCAGGCAACAGGAAAAGCAAGGAACATTTTTCCTCCTTTATATTACTATATTGAGCTGTTGATGTGTTTTTGAGCAACACTAGTCTCATCGATGTGTTAGTATCTACCTTTAGAGTCTTTAATTATCGTGGGCTGGACCTTTGTAAGCAAATTGTCTATTGTAGAACCCATAAGATGGTGCTTAGCCATCAATGCGCAACCAGGGTAGAAGGCGCTATGTTCGTGCTAAACTAATTTTGGCATCCTGCAGTCCCTTTGCTGTGTTTTTCTGTGGTCTTTAATTGTATTTTCGGTGTGGCTCATGAATTAATTTTCTTAGTTCAAAGTTGAAGAAAAAACATGCAATTTTTTTTTATGATATTGGAATCAGGTCTGTTCAAGATAATGGTTAGAATGCTTTAGTTGGACGAAAAAAGTGTTTGAGAGGTTGGTAATTTGTTGAAAAAAAATGATGTCTAATTGATGCTGAAATAAAGTAGCGATTTTGTGTTGGCTGATCTGAATTCTTGAGGTAATAAGCTTTGCTGTTCAGGGTTTTGGGATGCGATTAGAAGGAAAAGATTATGAGAGAATTGTTCGTTGGTTAGGTGAATTGGCACAAGTTGTGCATTTCTGTCATACCCCAAACCTAGGGGAGGCAGACCAACATTCAGTGCTTTAACTTGACTGTCGACCACATTTACGTGATTATACTTGCTAGGTGTATATGAAAACAATATACTACAATGCTGTAGTACTCAACATATATGAGAAAGTACTTTTATACATATGGAACCTTTAAAATAAAATAACTACATGACATGATCTCAGGAAGTGTCAAGAGAAGGCCCTGGAATAACCAAACTATCCATGTTCATAGTATGAAACATGATAAGATCCAAAATAGTAATGGAGCTCACCGACTACAGTGGAAATACTTGAAATCTGTGACTTTGAGCATACATTTAGCTTTTATGTAAACTTTATACTTTGATCTTAAATTATATTATTCTGGAAACATCATACTTTAGTCTTTGAACATAGATATACTTTTCTGTAAAATATCATACTTTAGTCTTTGAACAAACATATAATTCTCATTGGGAGATCTTAGTCACTATCATAATGAATACATAATATTTTATCATGTGTATTGCATGATGTTCAATCAACACCTGACTGATTGAGCCGCCGTACCATGATGCTGCATGAGGCTGACGTTGTATGTATATAACATAAACGTAATTTGTATCCTAATTTAAGGAATCCTAACCAAGGGGAACTACCTAGTCGCCATTATGACTCTTTACACTTGCATGTGTAAACTTAAGCGTTCGATTCTTCTATCCAACACCACCTAATTTCTAAGAGTGCTCCCAAAACATATAGTGTATAACTTGGCACTTGTGGTCCTCCTATAGAATCAAAGTTGTGGCTCATTGGCCCTTTTGTCAAGTCATAATCTTTGAGTTAGTAGCCTATGATATCAAATCATATTATGTGGCTCAATAGCCTAGAATATCTGTATCTCTATAGGCTAAGATACCAAATCAAATCTGTGGCTCAATAGCATATGATATCAAATCATAACATAATTTGTAGCTCAATAGCTGGAAATATCAACCCAAATCTCTAGCGCATTAGCCATTCATGTATTTTTAACATCATTTTGTGAATCTTAACACTAGGAAGACTAGAGAAATATCATGTAAACCTTTTAAAGAAAAAAAGAACCTAATCAATGCATTGACATAAAGATTATCATAAGAAACTTCATTTAACTTTATCGAGCTTGAAACATTGAGAATATAGATATGACACGGAGGGCGTATAACTTTGTGAGTAGCTATGCTGAAGACTCGAGGCTTTTAGTTCATTTATCTTAAATGATAACTACTGTTCCATATTTGAAAATTCATATAAGCTCATAGAGAGTACATATCAAGATAAAAGAAAAATACTATATACGAGACTTGTGTAGGAATTCCCAAATTAGGAAGCTGAGCTTTACTTGTATCGATTCCAATCTTTAATGTACTACTGTGATCAAGGTACTTTACAACTTCAATCTATAACAATGGTGATAATAGGAACTCATGTTGGCAACCTAACACTACTCGAGACACTTAAGCAATTCATCGAACACTTCGTGAGCTTAAGGCTCTAAGGTCCTTTCATAATAGTGTTTAACCAAACCTATCCTTTCTCCTGGATCACAAGGGCACGCGGTCGTTACAAGGGCACATCTCCACACATAAAGCAACTCACTATTCATCAATATGAATAGCAAATATGAATAGCAAAATTTGGACTCACGACTTTCAATCACTTGATGGTGAGTTCTTATAGAGAAACATATACTAAAAATACGTTACTCAATACAATGGCTAGAAAATGATTCTTTATCTTTGATGTTATAACCCTAGGCTTTCCTTACATGAATCCTTTGGTCGAAATCCTTTAACTTGCTATAGTCCAATGAAAAACCGACGTCGGACTAACCATAAGTAACCTTGTAATTTGCTTACTGTGAAGATGGAGGAGATGAGAGTGAGATTTGGAGTTGTGGAGGTATGGTTCAAAGTGAGAAAATCTGATAAAAATCTAATTTGGGGTACTTAAAAATACTTTAATTAGGTGTGCCCATTTTCACCTTTCATATTGTCTTTTTGATCTTAGCCAAAAAGGTCAAGAAATGTGTTACCCCTTAATGCATTTTTGAGCATCTGCGGCTCATGTCTGCGTCACGTGTTCCAACCTATAGCGACATTTCATATTAATACACGTTCGGTTGCTTTACGTAATTTTTTACTTTATCAAGGTAGGGATCACTCGATATTTTTAAGTCAAAAAAAGTAATTAAATGGACTAGGATGAATGTGGAAGGTACATTGGGCCTAAGGATGAAGGCCTAAAAAAACTTCCAAGTAGGACAATGATTAGAAGTAATGTTTCTGTGTGCCAAAAGAGGCTATGAATATTATCATAATGCATTGATGTGATAACAAATATAAGAGGTGTACTAGACTAATTAAAGGGCTAAGGATAGCCCTATCAAAAAGTTGAGTTGGAAGCTACATTATAGACAAATTTCAAATGAGCTCGCACATGGTCCAACTTCAAACAAGAATAGCTCCCAAAGTGTTATCTGGTGAACTACCAATCAAATTAAAGGTTTTCGAGTCTAGTTACCTAGATATCAAACATTTCGTCAATTTGAAATTTTGAATATTTTATTGACAGGTCTTTTATAAAGTACATATTGCGTAGCGCAAAATACAACTCGTAAAACAACTGAGTGTGTGTTAATATAGATTTCACAATGTGTTAAAGCCCATGTGATGTAAACATGGGTAACAATGCATAAATGGTAACACATTTCTTTGACCTTTTGGGCTAAATCAAGGAGACAATATGAAAAGTAAAAGTGGGGGTCCCCATAGGCAAATTATTTGAAGTACTCCAAATTAGATTTTTGATCTCATTTGGAACCAGACCTCCATAATTCTAAATCTCACTCTTATCTTCTACATCTTCAAGGTAGGTGAATCCCATGGCTAGCCCATCTATAATTACGTCATTCTGATGTTGATTTCATGTTGGGTTTTAGCGAACTGAAGGATTCAAATGAGAAATTCCTTGGTTACAACAACAAAGGCAAGGAATCTGCTTCTAGCCATGATATGGATTCATGTACGTGTTTTTAGTATGTTTTCAGATAAGGACTCACGAGACAGTGATCGGATGCCGTGAGTCCAAGTTTTGTTAATCGTATGAGATGAGTAGAGGCTCTGTTTATGTGTTGTGGTGTACGAGAGGAATTACAGGGCTTAAAAGTCTAGGAGTTATTCCTCATCGTGATATATGGACTAATTGGAGCAAAACAAAGTACAATCATGTGTGTTAAATCAGGGAGTTAACTTAAAGGGACTCCCTTATGAGTTATAAATCTACAATATATAGGTCTCTTGTGTTAATTGTAGTGTCCAAACGTTAAATCAGAGAGTTAACTTAAAGAGACTCCCTTATGAGGTTATAAATCTACAATATATAGGTCCCTTGTGTTCAGTGTAGTGTCCGCTCTCTTTAAGTTCTACATAGCAAACAGGTTTACTTGCATTCTCAATTGTTTTATTTGCCTTTACGAATTAGTTTATGCTTATCTTGGTTTTGTATAACCAAACTTTCTTTTCTCCTTTAATCTCTCAAGTGAATCTTACAATTCTATCCCCCCTTCTAGCATTATTGTATGGACAACACTGAGATGTTGACAAGGAAGAAAGTATTGGCACAAATGTCGAAATTGTATCCAACAGAGTAGCTGTGAGATGAAATCTTGGAAACCTTTGGAGATGTTGGACCATTACATCAAGTAAAGTTGTAACTATCAGTAACATGTTTACTTATTTTAAAAAAACACTCTTAACTGACATATTTAATCTCTTTCACAATTCATAATATGCTTAAAACACCAAAATATTGATTTTTAAATGCATTTGCAAATGTCCCCTGGCTTGGTTCAAGGGCAGTGTGTTGCAACATGAGATATGCGGTAGGCAATGTCATGAGTTTGAATCCTAGTTTAGTATTTAAGGTAGAGATGAAGAATCACCGTCCACAATTTCCGTATCTTGATCATCAAAAAAGAGAGGAGAGTAACCAACTTCAAAAAACATAGAAAAGCCAATCTGTCTCAACATGATGTTGAATTATGATTTGGTTACAATTATTATATGCATTGGAACTCCTTGTGTGAGCATGCTCTCCCCTTTGGCGATGTCTAAATTTGTGGTTGCTTCATGTTGAGTACAGTCAAAGTTGGCAAGTTGATATGCATAAAGAATCAGCTCTGTTACTCCTCCTGGCACATTTGGCTTATTGGTTTCAGCCAATGCTTTGTCATGAATGCCACTATTCTGGATATTTTGTTTTAACTGATTATTTTGCTTTATTTTTTGCTTGGTAGATGCAATCACGAGGCCATTTTCATTTTCACCCACAATGGAGGTATGCATCTGTCTTTGCTTTTCTCTTCTTTTGAAGTTCGTAAGTTTAAATCTAGCTTTCTTATGACAATGAGTTTCTTGATAGGAAACATCAATTGCCAGGGATGGCGGAGGCTCAACTTCATCCCG
>DF368080.1:0-16380 GCA_000787875.1 Solanum virginianum
ATGTTGTGCTCCTTTTGACCTCAGACATGCACATTAAAAAGCATAATAAGTATATTTCAATGTTATTTATTACTTTGAATATTTAGTAAAATACAATTCAATATTACTATTTTTGAAGAGTTATTGCATTCTTAATAGTAAGATTTATCCACATAGATAGATGTGAAAGTTATTCCAAAAATAACTTTATAAAATAAAAAAAGTTAATGCATTAAAAGATTTAAAGTTTATTATAAACACAATAATTAATATAGTACCTTGGTATTGCGTGATTCTAATATCACAAAATTTTAGCAATTCGGTATGTATTTCTGATGATTCACCCCATAAGCGGTCACATCTGAATTTGACAACTAAATGCATAAGTATAAATTTTGAAATTTATAATAGAATATTTTTTTAAAGCTAAGTTTATTTGCAGTTTTTATAATTATTTTTTAAAAATAAATTTAACTTACTTCTCGTTAATAAGTACAATCTCTCTTCGTTTTATTTTTTCTCCAATGAAGATCTTTGAATTTTCAAATATTTCAAGTATATCCAGAAAGAAGATTACGAAAAAAAATTATTAAGTAAGAGGAATATATTATTTTTATATTAATAATTGATAAAATCTAAAGAGTAATCCAAGTATTTCCCCTCCATACTTAATTTTGTATTTTTAAACAAAACAAAATTGTTTGAAAAATAAACAGTAGAAAATGGACTGCTGCAGTCCTGAACTATAGTGTTATCGATGAATCTAATCTCAATCTCTTTGTTTACCAATAGAAAATGTGGATTAGCATATTTAATGCGTTCATTTATGATGTAATAAACTTTGACTTGTTGGGATTTTTCGTTTCACTTTACAACATGATTGTTAAAAAGTATAACATTAACTTTTGTACACTGTTAAAAAAATTAAGCGTTAACAACTAAAATATATATGTAATATTAAAATATAAAAGAATAAAAGAAAAAATTGTTACATCTTGGTTAACAAATGTTGAAGTCTTTCGAGTGCCTTCATTGGTGTCTTTTTTATATTATTGTATTGGACCATTGCCAATAAGTAAGACTTTTATTATCTAGTAAGAATCATATTTTTTAAGGTATTAATTTGTCACAACTTCATTGTTCAAGTCCTTCTCAGAATCAATTGCAAGATTGTCTAAAATAAATTGTTGAAAATAATAATATTAATAATAATAATAATAATAATAATAATAATAATAATAATAATAATAATAATATATGAATTTATAACATAAAAAAAATTATATGATGAAGAAGTATTACCTTACTTGAGATATTACTTTACGTGAATGGATGAAACTTGTGAATGGATGGAGAGTTAGAAACAAAATAATAGAAATTTTTAAATAACGAAAATTTATTAGATTAAACTAACTAAATGAAGGTCATAACATAATTCAAATGAAGCAATCTAAGCTAGCATAACAATCAATATTATTTTCTTTAAATTCAAAAAGTAAAAAACAAAAGGAAAAGAATATGAAACAAAGAAAGGAGTGTATAATATAAGTAAACGTGATAATCAAATTAAAGTTCAAAAAAAATCGTAAAATAAAATTCAACACCACAAATCAATAAAGGGAGTAAATGAATCAAAAGTTGAAAAATTAAAGTGTTTTTATAGAAGTAGAGAAGTCATAAATTAAAAAGGAAAATAATAATATTTTATTATATTTAGGACAAAACTTTTCATGATATAATTAGGATTCATGGTGAAATTAAAACTTTTATATATTTTCAAATAATTAATATCTTTTCTCCTTTTTTTTTTTGTAAAAATCATTATTTGGATGGTTTCCTCTTCAAAGTAGAAAACTTGCGTTACCTTAAAGAAAAAAAATTAATGTGTTACCTTAAAGAAAAAAAAAGTAAAAAAATTATATTACCCAAACCGTGTTCCCTATAAAAATGCAAGTTTTTCCCCTTATTTTTTTTTCTTTTTCACTACTTTGCACGTATTCCTTTTATTTATTTATTTTTTTGACTAATTTCCTTTTACTCAAAGTCTATTTTAGTTGGAAAAGAATTTTTGTGTAAAGAATTTTTTAATTTAATTTTTTATTAATTTTTTTCTTTTCACTAGTTTGGGGTTTTTCCTTTTAAATTCTTTTTCTTTTTGACTAATTTCCTTTTACACCAATCCATTTTAGTTGGAAAAAAATTCTTTCCGTAGGAATTTTTGTTTATTTAATTTTTATTTATATTTAATATTATTAAAATATTAATTCTAAAAAAAGGTAAAAAGAAGATTTTATCTAAAGAGGAGTTTTTAATGAAGGGCAAAAAATTCAAATAACATTATTAAGAGTCTTCACACTTTTAATATTGCATAGATAGATAGATAGATATTTATTTAGTGCAATTAATATTTTCTTTTAATTGTGAGTGAGGGATCTATGAATATATATGAATTCCCATATTTTATCCATTTGATCATATTTGTATGGGCTATTAAAAAGTCTATTTTTACTTAAATAATATATTATGTAATTTACTTACAAATTTTAATATATATTTAGTTTTCACTAAACATAGTTGTACTTTTTTAAAATTGAAATAGCAAAAAAAAAAAAAAACACTTTCTGTTTCTTTCCCTCCCTCTTTTTCTCTTTCGTTTCTTTTTCACTAAACATAGTTGTACTTTTTTAAAATTGAAATAGCAAAAAAAAAAAAAAAACACTTTCTGTTTCTTTCCCTCCCTCTTTTTCTCTTTCGCTTCTTTTCTGTTTGTGGCTTTCCCTTCTCTTCTTGTTTCTCCTTCTCTTTTTCTCCCTTTTAAAAATAGTTAGTATATGTACTCGCGTGTTATGTGATTAATTAATAAATATAATTATAAATATAAATTTATTAACAAATTCAAAATTTAAAATTATTTTGAAATAATACTCCTTATATTCTATTTTAATTGAATTTGTAAAATAATGCACACATATTAAAAAAAATATTTAAAGACAAAATTTAAATCATACTTTTCACTATTATCCTTTGTGAAGTCATAAATACATAGTGTAATCTATCTTCTAAAAAATATAAAACTTCAATAAATAAAAGGGCAAATATGAAAAAAGTTTCAAACAATCATTTTGAACATTGAACAATTCAACTATTTTGAATTATGAAAAAAGTCTCAAAAATTCAACTAATTTAAAACGGAGGAAGTATTGTAAAGTTTATTTGACAGAATGTAACATTTAGCTCATTGTATGCTATAATAGAATATTTATGTAAACAAATAAATATATAAGCTTAGTTTATTGTCTAATTTGACAATAGAAGTTTTTAACATTATTTAATTAAATCATTTTCTTTTAAATTTGTGTCCTAATCAATTTCTAATTACACATCGAACTGAGTTAAAGCCGAGTATTTCTAATTACACATCGAACTGATAATGTTATATAAGAAAAATAATACTACAACGTTTTATTTTTTATTGCAATAAGAATTTTATTAGAAAATAGGTAAAATGAAGGAATTTAAAAAGTTGTTGCATATCTGTAATTTATAAAAAAATAAAAAATATATTTTTATTATATCAAAATGTGACGTCCCGAGCCTACACCCTGGACGTGGCCGACACTCGAAAACTATGTCTGGCCCCAAGCGTACCACTTGTCCTGTCTACTCACTCAGCGGAAGACTTAATAATAGTGGAAAAAGCCATAAAAACAATAAGATGATCTAAAACTGTCTGCATAAGCTGAATATGAAAACTTTGAAGCAATATCTGAATGAATTAGAAACGAAAATTCTGAACATGGTCTATGGAATCTCTACTAAAATTGTTCAAAAAGACTACTGAGATAGACCCAAGTAGCCAGAACTGAAATAGCATAACATGAACTAAAGAGCTTCGGACTGAAAAGAGGCCTCACCACTGTCTGGAAGCTATCAAGTTCTCAACGGAGCGGCTGATGAGGAACTCGATCACCTGTGTCTGCATCATAAAATGATGCAGGTCCTAGGGATGTCAGTACGTGGTATGTACGGTATGTAAAATGGCCAAAACATTTAAACAGTATATCATAATGCATCTCAAAAGACATAAACATAGTCACAATTAAATAGCAATAATCATAAAGGCTGGTATACTAAAAATAACACGCTGAAACAGATAAGTAAAACTTAATTTCTTAGCTTGGAGAGTTTCTCTAATCGACAACCACCACTATGAGCTTCGTGGTGATACAACATCTTGCCCACGCTGCCAGAGTCGTCCCACACTTTGCTGGGGTAAGGGACGAATAACTAAGAGAGTAGATCCATCCCAAACTGGGTCATCTCAATTGCTAATGAGGAAGGTATTGTAGTACAATCCTATCCTATGCTGGCTACATAGTTTATGAGCTTGAGTAATTTGTTCTACTCTCACCCAAATCAGTGCTCAATGTTACTCCCAAAATGTTCTTATATAGCTCATAACTTTTAAAGAATAGTTCTACTCTCACCCAAATCAGTGCTCAATACTACTCCCAAAATGTTCTTATATAGCTTATAACTTTTAAAGAATGAATTCTTGAAATCTTATCTTTCAAGGACTTAGCCCAGCTTTAACTTTTCTTCGCTTCTTCATTGAAATCTTCTACTTGACTGAAATATATTATCTCCTCAAATATTCTTTAACATATAGTTTTCTCAGCTAAATTGCAAGAATGATTCAAGAAAAGAATTCTTTAATTGATCTTGACTATAAACTGTATGGGTATTCATAAAACCCATATAAAATTCACAAGAAATCATGTATAACTTTAAATCTTGAAGTCGATATGCTAAATAATCATTAAAGGATCAAGAACCATCATTCTTTATCAAGAATCTAAACATACGTAAGAAATTTTACTAAACTTTACAAAATTTATGTAAACTCAATTTCAACTAAGGCTTGAAACTTGTTGGATGAAAAGTATCACATACTTTCTAAAGTATTCTCAAAATAAATTAGTTTTTGTGTGGACTTACATACCTTGGAAGGAATTTCTTAAAAAGTTAGAGAGAATTCTTGATTTTCTTTACGCCTGAATGCTTCTTGGAAGGGTTTTGAATGAATGAATGCATGAAAGAAAATATTTTAGGACTTAATTCGACTTAAAACTGACTTAGTTTAGAATATAGGGTGTGGAAAAGGTCATAATTGCCCCTCCCCAAAAGAAAATGAAAACTGCCTACTTCTTACACCAGTGGGGGACGCGCACTAGTGCTTTTTAGCACATTTTTGCAAGATCTCAACTTTTCATAAATTTTTAAAAAATTCCTAAGTGTAGCTCTGCGTCCATTCTGCATCACGAATGGGGCGCGAAAACTCCACTATTTTAAGCTCACTTGGACAAAAATAATTCATATTTTTTGAGTTAAAGCCGAGTCGAGACTATTCTCTGACTCGATTTTTCACACTGATCGCAAATTCGATCTTGAATTTGCAAACGGAGCAAGGAAAGACATGTTACGTGCAAGATCGATTCTAGGAGTATTTTTGTCATTTTGTAAGGTGTTTCAATATCTCCCCCTTGGGATCATTCGTCCTCAAATGATAACGATACGGACAAAGCTAGCTCAAACCACAAGATTCTCTAACATAATAAATATAAACCTTCAAGGTGAAATATGAAAGTTTAACTTCAAGATCTTCACTTAGGCCAACGAACAAGTGTGGCTACTTGGCCTTCATGTCTGCTTATGCTTCCCATGTGGCTTCTTCCACAAATTGGTTCATCCACAGAATCTTCACCGAAGCGATTTCCTTGGTCCTCAATTTGTGAACCTGCCGGTCTAAAATTTGCACCAGAATCTCTTCATATGACAAATTATCCTTAATCCCCACACTTTCAACTTGTACCACTAGAGAGGGATCTCCCAAGCACTTCTTAAGCATTGAAATGTGAAACACTGGGTGTATAGTGCTCAACTCCGCTGGTAACTCTAACTCGTAAGCAACACTACCTACTCTCCTTAGGATCTAGTAAGGGCCAACATATCATGGGTTGAGTTTCTCCTTCTTCCCGAATCTCATAACTCCCTTTAGTGGACACACCTTCAAGTACACCCAATCGCCGACCTCAAACTCCAAGTCTCTTCTTTTAACATTTATGTAAGACTTTTGACGGCTCTGAGCTATCTTGAGCCTTTCCTGGATAACCTTCACTTTTTCCATAGCATGATGGACTAGATCAGGACCTATCAATCCTGCCTCACCAACCTCAAACCACCCTATGGATGATCTACACCTTCTACCATAAAGAACCTCATATGGTGCCATCTGTATGCTGGCTTGAAAGTTGTTATTATAATAGAACTCAATCAAAGGTAAGTGATCATCCCAATTACCTTTAAATTCTATCACACACGCCCTCAATATATCTTCCAAGGTCTGTATAGTGTGCTCTGCTTGCCCGTCTGTCTGTGGATGGAAAGTTGTGCTAAGATTCACCTTTGTACCTAGCCCCTTCTGAAAGGACTTCTAAAACTATGCTATAAATTGAGCTCCTCTATCTGAAATAATGGACATAGGTACCCCGTGCAGCCTAACAATTTCCTTAAGATAAAGTCTGGCATAATCCTAAGTTGTATCATCATCTTAACAGGTAGGAAGTGAGTTGACTTGGTCATTCTGTCTACTATGACCCATATCGAATCATATTGTCTACAGAATCGAGGTAAACCTGTTATGAAGTCCACATTAATCATCTCCCATTTCCATTTCGGAATCTCTATATTCTAGCCTATACCACAAGTCCTTTGGTACTCAACCTTAACTTGCTGGCAATTTGAGCATCTAGACACGAACTCTGCAATGTCCTTCTTCATACCACCCCACCAATAAACTTCTCGCAAGTCTCTATACATCTCTGTTGCACCAGAGTGGATAGAGTATCTGGCATTATTAGCCACAACCAAGATCCTATCTCTAATGCCGTCAACATTTGGCACACACAACCTACCTTGGTATCTCAGGACACCATCTCCCCCTTTTGAGAACACTAGTACTTTATACTTCTGAACATCTTCTTTCAGTTGGAGAAGGATGGAATCCCTATCTTATTTTTCTTTCAGTTCTACCACTAAAGATGACTCTAACCCATTTCTGACAATGGCCCCACCTTCGTCAGAATCATCAATCTGCACCCCCAAATGGGCTAGTCTGTGAACCTCCTTAGCTAACTCTTTTTTTCAGCCTCAACATGGGTTGTGCTCCCCATGGTCACCCTGCTAAGAGCATCAGTAACTATATTAACTTTACCCGGATGATAGAGGATATTCATATCATAGTCTTTCAACAGCTCCAACTATCTCTTTTATCTCAAATTCAGCTCCTTCTGGCCAAATACATACTGCAAACTCTTGTGGTCCGTGAATACATCCACGTGCCCACCATAAAGATAGTATCTCCAGATATTTAGAGCAAACACCACCGCAGCTAGCTCAAGATCATGAGTTGGGTAATTCTTTTCAAGAATCTTAAGCTGCCTGGAGGCATAGGCTATCACTTAGCCTCTTTGCATTAATACACAACCCAAGCCAACTCGGGAAGTATCACAATAAACCATGAAATCCCTTGGAAGCATCACAATAAATCACGAAATCATTAACTTTATCTGGTAGAGATAAGACTGGGGTTGTAGTCAGCCTAGTCTTCAACTCTTGGAAACTCTTCTCACAATCTTCTGACCACTCGAACATAGTCTTCTTTTGAGTCAGCTTAGTCAAGGGAGCTGAGATAGAAGAAAATCCCTCTATAAACCATCTGTAGTACCCCTCCAAGCCTAAGAAACTCTTTATCTCTGTGGGAGTTATGGGCCTTGGCTAATTCTTCACTGCCTCAATTTTTCGGGAATTAACCTGGATATCCACACCAGACACAATGTGCCCCAGAAATACCACAGGCTCTAACCAGAACTCATACTTAGAAAACTTAGCATATAGATGCTGATCCTTAAGGGTGTGAAGGATAACTCTAAGATGGTCTGCATGCTCCTCCTTATTATGGGAGTAGATCAGGATATCATCTATGAACACAATCACGAACATATCTAGGTATGACCTCAACACCCTGTTCAAAAGATCCATGAAAGTTACTAGTGCATTTGTCAGCCCAAAGGACATGAACAAAAACTCAAAATGATCATATCAGGTTCTGAAAGCTGTCTTAGGAACATCTTTCTCTCTAACTTTAAGCTGATGATACCCAGATCTGAGATCTATCTTAGAAAACAGGTAGCACCCTGAAGTTGGTCAAATAAGTCATCAATTTTGGGAAGAGGATACTTGTTCTTAATGGTGACCTTGTTCAATTATGGTAATCTATGCATATCCAAAGAGAATCGTCCTTTTTACACACGAAAAGAACTAGAGCACCCCAAGGAGAGACGCTTGGTCTAATGAAACTCTTATCTAAGAGATCTTTCAGTTGTATCTTTAACTATTTTAGCTCCAAAGGAGCCATACGGTATGGGAGAATGGAGATAGGCTCAGTATCTGGAAGCGTGTTTATCCCAAAGTCTATCTCTTTATCAGAAGGGACTCCGAAAAGATCCTCAGGAAAGACTTTTGGGAACTCATTCACAATTGGAACAGACTGAAGAGATGGTGCCTCGGCACAAGAATACTAAACTCTGACTAGGTGGTATATACACCCCTTGGAGATTAACTTTCTGGTTTTGAGATATGAGACAAACTGACCCTTAGGAAATGCGGAGCTACCCCTCCACTCTAAGACTGGTAGGTGGCCAACTCAACCCGCTCAGCATCACCTATACGTATCACCTGAAATACCTTATAAAGTTCCTCAATAAAGTTCTCAGGATCCTCTCTCACATTAGACCCCATGAACTCTGGTGGGTTCATCCTTAGAAACTCTCTAACTCTGGCGGTATCTGCCCTATCATTCCTGCTATCTCCCTCGCGATCTCCCTGAGTGGTGACTGCTTGAGCCAAAGTCTGGATGGCCTAGCGAAGCTCAGCATTAGTAATGTCTGCCTGTTGTGGCTGCTCCACAGGCACAGCTGGGCCTCTAGGTTCCTCCAGAATTTGGCCATGTCGGTTTGCGTTTCTCCTGGTTGGCTACCCCTTATTGGTTCGTTAGCTCTGCGAGGAGGCATGATCTGAAAAATATGGTGTGAACACACAAGTTAGAAAGGACTTCACAGAGATATACTCTGTTGCACGAGATAAAGAATGACAAGTAATGATGACACTTTCTAATGTCCCGTAGCCTCCCTATTATAGATGTGACGCACTTCACACCCATAATACAGACTCTAATATATAAGATTCCATAGACTCCCTATAACTTTTGAACTCTGTGCTTTGATATCAAATTTTTCATCCCCCGAGCCTACACCTCGGACGTGGTCGGCACTCGAAAACCATGCATGTTTCCAAACGTACCATTTGGCCTGACTACTTACTTAGTGAAAGGCTTAATAATAGTGAAAAAATTCATAAAAATAATAAGATGATCTAAAACTGTCTGCATACGCTGAATACGAAAACTTTGAAACAATATCTGAATGAACTAGAAATGGAAATTCTAACACATGGTCTATGGAACCTCTACTAAAATTGTTTGAAAAGACTACTGAGATAGGCCCCAAGTAGCCAGAACTAAAATAAAATTGAAATAACATAACATGAACTAAAGAACCCCGGACTGAAAATAGGCCTCACCACTGTCCGGAAGCTATCAAGTTCTCAACGGAGCGGCTGCTGAGGAACTCGATTACCTCCGTCTGCATCATAAAATGATGTAGGTCCTAAGGACGTTAGTACGTGGTACGTACCGTATGTAAGATGGCCACAACATTTAAATAGTATATCATAATGTTTCTCAAAAGACATAAACATAGTCCCAATTAAATAACAATAATCATAAAGGTTGGTATACTGAAAATAACATGTTGAAACTGATAAGTAAAACTTAATTTCTTAGCTTGGGAAGTTTATCTAACCGAGAACCACCACTATGAGCTTCATGGTGATACAGCGTCTTGCCCACGCGGCCAGAGTTGTCCTGTACTTTGTCAGTGTAGGGAAAAATAACTAGGGGAGTGGATTCATCCCAAATTGGGCCATCTCAGTGGCTAATGAAGAAGGTACTGTAGTACAATCCTATCCTATGTTGGCTACATAGTTTATGAGCTTGAGTAATTTGTTCTACTCTCACCCAGATCAGTGCTCAATGTTACTCCCAAAATGTTCTTATATAGCTCATAACTTTTAAAGAATAAATTTTTGAAATCTTATTTTGCGAGGACTTAGCCCAACTTTAACTTTTCTTAGTTTCTTCACTGAAATCTTCTACTTCACTGAAATCTATTAACTCCTCAAATATTCTTTAACATATAGTTTTCTTAGCTAAAATGCAAGAATGATTCAAGAAAAGAATTCTTTAACTGATCTTGACTATAAACTATATGGGTATTCATAAAATCCATATAAAATTCACAAAAAATCATGTATAGCTTTAAATCTTAAAGTCAATACGCTAAATAATCATTAAAGGATCAAGAACCATCATTTTTATCAAGAATCTAAACATACGTAAGAAATTTTACTAAACTTTACAGGATTTATGTAAACTCAATTTCAACAAAGGCTTGAAACTTTGTTGGATGAAAAGTATCACATGCTTTCTAAAGTATTCTCAAAATAAATTAGTTTTTGTGTGGCCTTACAAATGGAAGGAATTTCTTGAAAAGTTGGAGAGAATTGTTGATTTTCTTTACGCTTGAATGTTTCTGGGAAGGGTTTTGAACGAATGAATCCGTGAAAGAAAATGTTTTAGGACTTAATTAGACTTAAAACTGATTTAGTTTAGGATATGGGGTGTGGGAAAGGTCGGAATTGCCCTTCCCCAAAAGAAAACGAAAACTGCCTGCTTCTTACACTTGTGTGCGACGCGCACTAGTGCTTTTTAGCACATTTTCGTGAGATCTCGACTTTTCATAAATTTCAAAAAATTCTTAAGTGTGGTTTTGCATCCACTCCGCGTTGCGGAAGAGGCGCGGAAATTCCACTGTTTTAAGCTCACTTGGACAAAAATAATTCGCGTTTTTTCGAGTTAAAGCCAAGTCGAGACCATTCTCCGACTCGATTTTTCACACTGATCGCAAATTCGGTCTCGGATTTGCAAACGGAGCAAGGAAAGACACGTTACGTATAAGATCGATTCTATGGGTATTTTCATCATTTCGCGAGGTGTTACATAAAAATATCCAAAATTTGTTAAGCAAATAAGTCAGCAATTCTATTAAATATGATTTATAGTTAAATTGTTAGATAAATTTCTTGAATTTATCTATATTTTTGCTTAACGGATATCATAATATAAAAGATAAATTATTTGCAAACTTGTATTAACTATCTACTAAGTGGTCTGGAAATATTTTAACTGATGATTTTTTAATTTAATTTTATTTTAAGGATAATAGTATTCGTTTACCAAATAAATTTGTATTGATAGATTGTAAATAGTTTAAGCAAAAAACACTTTAAATAAAACAAACTTAAAAGATTTTGTTTTTCATTCAAGAATAGAGAAAGACACTTTAAATATGTGTAATAAGAATCGTTATTTGTTGAATAGAATTGTTTAGTTGAAGTACATAAAAGAAAAAGAAAAAAACATATTCAATTTTAATAATTTATTACTTTCCAAGAATCTACCATATATAAATTGCTCAATTAAAGTAATTGTAATATATACTTGTTTTCATAAAATTTCTACATCACTACTTAGCTCGTTGTACAAATTTGACAATAATAATTCTTAATATTATTTTATTTATTTATTTTTATATTATTTAAAATCATAAATACTCTCACCTTATTCGTTAGATTAAAATGAAATATAACTAAGAAAAATTCTATAATTATGATTATTCTAAGCATAAAACTTATTCAGTTTTAATAATTTATTACTTTTCAAAATTCTATCATACATAAACTGCTTGGATTAAATAATTTTTATATACCAATTTTTATCCTAAAAGTTTTCATAGAATCATTGTGGAATATCAATTTATGTATACCTCTTTAGAATTCTCACATCCTGTTTTGATAAATAAATATTTAGAATTTTCATATTCCTTCCAATAAAAAAATGTTCCAACTTTGTGAATGTTGTCCTCCTCTTTAAATATTTAGGTGATTAAATAAGAGAAGATATGGATATAGATTAAGATAAAGATATAAATTTATTTTTCTTTAAACAAAAATGTCTACTTGTAATGATAATTTTATTATCAAATTCAAATAATAAAAAATATATCTTGAATTAAAATTAAATGATCATAACAATAGTATGAAACTTTGTACAATAATTGTACATACTAAAAAAATGTAGTCGAAACTTGAAAATGTGTATATCTCTTGCAATAATCTTTCACACATACACTTGGTTCATTATTGTTATGGTGTATCTCATAACAACTTTATTAATTTAGTTAAAAATTCAAATTCAAATTCAAATTTAAATTCAACCAATCACATTTTAAGTATTCTGCAAAAAAAAAAAAAACAACAAAACTTAAAATCACTAAAATTATAAATAGAAAAAGGGAAAAAAGAATCAAATGAAACTAACAATTTTGCAATAATTATTGATAAAAGATCTTGATCTTTAAAAGTTATATATATATAAATGCATACGCGAATCTCATTGATGGTACTAAACAACTAATATTCAAGAAGTAGCTATACTCAAACACAACAGTAAATAATAGTTAACTATCATTATATAAATATTTTTGAATGATTAAATTCTTAAAATAAAAAACTGGAGAAAAAATAGTAGAAGTAGAGAGAAAATAAGAGCAGTTCAAAATTTTTCATTAGTATTTTTTTCCCGTTACACTTTTACCCAAAAAAAATCAAGTGTTATTTTCAAGTTTTTTCCTACTTTAAATAGCTAGATTAAAATTTTTATTTTTAGATATATTTTTTTTAACATCATTTAAAAAATACCAAGTATTGTCTCTCCTATTTTTTTAAAAATATTTTTGAATAGATTAAATTTCTAAAATAGAAACTGAAGAGAGAATAGCAATGAAGTGGTACAACAAAAAAATTAAGCTTTAGTGTAAAAATGTGTTACAAAACTTCAAATATTATGGTAACAAATTCTCTTCCATTCCCTTGATATCAAAACTATTTGTTTATAATAATGTTTTCAACAAATCATGTCTCCATTAATCTTCCTCTCGCAAAAGTTATACCAACAAAAGAACGATAAGAAAAAAATCTATTAGAAATTTACATTACATGAAAATCACTACTACAAACTCAAATTTCTTTTATCAACACAATTTAAGAAAAAGACGTCCACAAAATTGAAAAACTCTTTAGCATTTTTTTACAAATAATGAATAAGCACTTAATTTTAAGATTTGTCCATTCATTACTTAAACGACCCATATGCTATAAGACACACGTATACATTTAGTCATATACACCATTGAGATATAGTTTCCTCTTGTCCATTCTAGTGACAATAAATTGTCATATACATAAGCCACTACACAAATCAAACAAACCAACAAATAATAAACATCTGAAATTTATATGATAGCGTTGTCTATGTAGCCACATTCAAAGAAAGAGAAAATTAAATAAGAAATAGCAAAATTTATACATAGAAGTCGTGAATTCGAATATGATATTAGACTAATTAAAAAGGAGCGAAAATTAAGTAAAATTTTAAATACTTGTGCATACACTTTAAGCACGAAAAAAGTTCATTATATTATGCACTCAATTAATTAGATAGTACGTGAGTCTATAAGAAAAGTGTCGATGCGCGAAATTAACACTTTAAAAACTTGATCCAAGATTTAGGATTTGGGGAATTTCATACTTATAAATCTTTCTGCTACTTTTTTGTTGCCCAATAAAATTGTAAGAATTGTATAATTATTTTCTTTAAGTGAAAAACTTAAAGATCTCGAAACATGAAAAAAATTTAATGAAGATAAATTTATAAGTCTTTAAATATTCTCCATTAAATATGTTCATTTACTTATATATTATTTTGTAGAAGTGGTAATTTTTGTTAATGATAAATTTCAAAACTGTAATCAACAGTTGAAAAATTATAGAAGGAGATGAAATGTGTCATGCAGTTGGGAAACGTGGGGTTACGGGTTAGTTATTCCGCATAACTTATCCGCAGCCCAATTTAAATTTTAAAAATTTAAATTGTTAAATACCTTTTTGAATTTTTCAATTTTTAATTTTTGTGCAACCAATTTAAAAAATTAAAAATAATATATAATAATCCTATTAAAAACTGAATAATTCACCTGCTTATTAAAAATTGCTATTAAATTATTTTAAATATAAAATAGTAAATATTAAAAACTACTTTTAAATCATTTTAAATATAAAATAGTGATTTAGTATGTAATCCTATTATACATGTAATTAATTTCAATTGTTTAATAAATTCATTTTTATAGTGCTGATATGTAGACAATATCACTTCTCCTATTATATATATATTTCTAATGAAACTAAAACAAATAATAAAAATTAGTTAATTTTCTAATATTTTAAGTATATCAGTTTACTTAAAAACTTTAATTGAAGAATTCATTTTAATCTAAATTTTTTAAAAATTTATTTAGAATTGGAAGTGTAATGGACTTTTATAACTGCCGAATAAGCTGGTTACATGTTTTATTTTCAAAATTTAAATAAATTTCAAATTTTTGGAAACTGTAACTTTTAAAATCATAAAAAAAAATATTTTTTGTGGTGCTTAAATTGATATCAATTTTTAATGTTTTAAAATTTACAAATTTACGTATATAATTGCATTTAAATTTACGAATAGGACATACATCGAAACATAGGTTAGAATTTTATTTTTTTTTTAAATTGTGGGAAGGTATTAGCTTTTATATTAAATATTTAATTATTTTTTTATTGCTATAAAGAATGAGTAAAAGTTAGTTTAAATATTTATTATAAAAAAATCTAATATATTCCTACAACAAAAAGAATCCTAAATATGCTTGTTTCAAATTTTATTATTTATTTGAAGAATTAATATTAATAATCTGTATTTTTTTTTTTTGTTATAAGGAATGTTGACATCCAATTTTTACCCTCTACAGTATAAATTAATCATCGAGCTTTTAATTTTAACTCTATAGTATAAATTAATCATCGAGCTTTTAATTTTAACAATTTGAAATAATTAGCTTTCGAAAATGCATAAAAAATATTTCTCAAATAAATTTCCTTTTTTTATTTTTGAAATTATTATTTTTAATTATTTCAGGTTGATAATATTAAAAGTTTTTTTAATTAACTTATATAATTCGTCGTGTAGTCAAATTAATCAATCGAACTCAATTTGATTATCTTTAATTGGTCGAAATTGCAATTGAATTGGCCAAGTTTTAAATTAAATTCCCTACCCGTGTAGCCCATTTTCAGCATTCAAATGGACCAATTTCTTGGCCCAAATCCCAAACCCAATCCATATCCCCTTAACCCGGCCCAAACCCCTATTTTCAGCCTACAATTTATATGCATACACATATATACATATACATTGTACATGCGCGCGCGGGGCCACGCGTCCCCAGTTACCCTTTTCTCCTCCTTTTCCCTCAACACGCGTGCATTTCCTCACCCTTTCCCTTCTTCTTCTTCTGCTTCGCGAACTAACCAGATAACAAACCCAGCACATCAACCTTCATTCCCTCAACGTTCATCCTCTTCAATTCGTACCATACGTGTCGACCCTTTCCCCACCCTGTATGAATCCATTGGAGAGATTCCTCTATGTGTCTCAATCACGTTCGCCCCCTTTTCGGTCGAACCTTAAATTCGTTGAGGATTTGGCACGATTGAAGATTCCCTTATCTTTTTGGGAGGGATTTGAATTTCGAATCCTGAAAAGTTCGTCCCCAAAATCCCTAATTTGCCCTCTGATTCCCCCCCCCCCTCCTTCCCCATTTGTTGCCCTAAATTTAAACCTATATAATCCCCTTTCTTCCATTGATTAAGGGGTGGGGGGGATCATTTGAAGAATCCTAGAAAAGAATCTACTCAATTTTCACAGCCACTTTAAATTCCCAAAATTCGATTGTAGTTCACAGACCCTCAAACTAATTTCTCAGCAACTGATAGGCTTTGGAGGTTTGGAAATTGAAGATTTCTGGTCGAGGAAGGTGTTGTTACTAATCTGTATTACCAAAAAAAAAAATAGGAACAGTATCAGAATATTATGAAAAAATAGAAATCGAGCCCACTGAATGCACAGTGTGTCCTTAACGAAATTATTCCCCTCAATGTACCCGAGGTGTTGGAATCTTTCCTCCCAGGATAGAACGATTTACTTACCAGAATAGCGGTACAGCC
>DF368079.1:1636-12703 GCA_000787875.1 Solanum virginianum
TACCTTTAAAATATTACAAGATAATTATTTTATAATATATGAAATTCTATATCCCAAACGACTTAACGGGTTGTTACATTAGGAATCCTACTTGAATACCAATTCAGTTTCTTACTTGGAGACCAAGTCAGTTTTTCCCTATAAATATAAGAGTTTCCTTCATTGTAATATAAATCTCAATATTATTCAAGAGCAATAAGAAATCTTCTCTCTTCTCTCTACTTTCTTCTTCTTTTACTTTATAGTTTCATAACACGTTATCAACACGAGACTCTATCATTTTAAAGATTCAAGATTAAGGTATTATTTATTTATTTATTCTCTTTTTATTGACATGGCTAACCTTACAAAACTTGAGTTTATTGCGCTTCAAAGTTCTAGCGAAAACTACCTTTCATGGGTGTAGATGCTGAAATCCACCTAGATGCTATGGGTCTCGGAGAGACAATTAAAAACGAAAACAAAACATCAAAACAAAGACTGTGTTAAAGCCATGATATTCTTACGTCATCATCTTGACGAAGTTTTGAAAATCGAATATCTCACAATCAAGGATCCACTTGTTTTGTGGAAAAGCCTCAAAGAAAGATATGATCACTTGAAGATGGTCATACATCCAAAGGCACGATATGATTGGATACATCTGAGACTACAAGACTATAAGTCTATTCACGAGTATAATTTGCTATGTTCAGAATCTCTTCTCAATTGAAACTGCGTGGAGAAACGATTAGTGATGTTGATATGATGGAAAAGACGTTCTCCACTTTTCATGCCTCGAATGTGTTGTTACAACAACAATATCGAGAANCACTTCCTGAAACCCCTGAAGTGAATGAGGTGTATGCTGACCATGATAAGCGTGAAAAAGATAGCAGTCGTGGCTGTGGCCGTGGTCGTGGTCATGATTATGGCCAAGAACGAAATTCTTATCCTGGTGTTAATCATTCATTAAAGCAAAAGGAAAAAAGAAAAAAGAAAGGATGAAAAGCATAGAACAGTTAAATCAGGATGTTATCGATGTGGGGTAAAAGGCCACCATTCACGTGTCTGTTGTACTCCCAAACACTTGGCTAACCTTTTTCAGGAGTCACTAAAGAAGGAGGAGAAAAATCCTAAAGCGAATTTTATCTCTGAAAATCAAGTTGACATCACACATTTTGATGTAGCAGATTTCTTTACACACCCTGAAGGAAAGATAGATCACTTGATTGGTAATGGTTCTGTAGCCATGGAAGATTGATCAATTTATTTTTTTAAAATTATTTAGTTATTAACTATTGAATAAATCATGTAAAGATATTGTTTGCATGTTTCCTAGTTTTTAATTAGCCATATTATAGTAGCTCATTATTGAATTGAATTTAGTTTCACTATGATTGATAAATAGTAATATTATTTTTAGTTGAGTAATATTTTAATATTTTTTATTACTCATTGTTGTTTGAATGAAAAAAAATTATTAAAAGGAAATTAGTAATATAGGAAAGTAATATTTTAATTTTTTTTATTACTCATTGTTGTTTGAATGAAAAAAAAATAATTATTAAAAGGAAATTAGTAATATAGGATGAGTGAAAAGAGACAATATATACTTGCTCTCAATTACTGCATTGTCACATCACGTCATGTCACCTCCCATGTAATTACTGCTCTCTCTCTCTCTCTCTCTTAATTTATTAATGTCCTCATATATTCTTCTTTTCAATATATTTAAAAATCAACTTATTAGATTTTTATTTTATGTGAAAACATGGAGAATTGCTAGTCAAACACTAAAATCTATTATGTATTTATATTGAACTAGATATTAAATTGATCTAGTAAACAAATACATATATTGTTAAATGTTACAACTACTACTAGTTTGTATTCTAATGTGTTTTATATTAAATATATATTGAAAATAGTGTACCGAAAAAAATAGAATTATTGACTATTTCTTGTACACTAGTTAATGTATTTTTCTTAATTGAAAAAAAAAATGCCAAGTAATATGCCTTATTTGCATAATTATAATAAGTTGATGTATTATGTGCATATATCCATTATTTATTGATTACTTCGTAGAAGATAGTTAATAATTTATTATACTATCTTACTTTTATTTTGAAATAAAAGTTAATAGATGTTTATTTTATTTTATGTGAAGACATGGATAATTCTCAAAGCATGTTATTTAATTGTGAAGATATTTACTTGATTGATTCTGGTACGACACATACGATATTCAAAGATGAGAAATATTTTTCTCATAAATATGGCAAAATAAATGTTACTACAATTTCTGGTAGTACTAATATGATTGAGGGCTTCGGAAGAGCCATTATGATTTTGTCCAAGGGAACTAAACTCATCATAAATAATGCTATGTGTTCTCCAAAATCTCGGAGAAACTTGTTGAGTTTTAAAGATATTCGTGCAAACGATTATCATATCAAGACAATGGATGAGATGAGTATTGAATATCTTGGTATCACCAACAATGCCTCTGGGAAGACATGTGTTATAGAAAAGTTCCCTACTTTATTATCTGGTTTGTATTGGACAAGAATTAGTGCAATTGAGGAACATTCTATCGTAAACCAAAAGGTTACTAATTCCAATACCTTTGTACTTTTGGCATGATCGCCTGGGACATCCTGGATCTATCATGATGAGATGAATTATAGAAAATTCAAATGGACATCCATTAAAAAACTTAAAGATTCTTTTAAATGGTGAATTTTCTTAAACTGCTTGTTATCAAGGCAAGTTGATTGTGAGACCATCACCAACAAAAGTTGGGATTGAGTCCCCTACGTTTTTGGAACGTATACATGGGGATATTTGTGGACCTATTCACCCACCTAGTGGGACGTTTAGATATTTTATGGTCCTAATAGATGCTTCATCTAGATGGTCACATGTGTGCCTATAGTCATCTCGTAATTTGGCATTTGCAAATTTGTTGGCACAAATAATACGATTACGGGCACAATTTCCTGATAATCAGATTAAGTCCATTCACCTTTGATAATGTTGTAGAGTTTTCATCCCAAGCATTTAATGACTATTGTTTATCCATTGAGATAAAAGTTGAACATCCTGTTGCTCATATTCATACTCAAAACGGCCTTGCCGAGTCATTAATTAAACGCTTGCAATTGATAGCAAAAACATTGCTTATGAAAACTAGATTGCCCACTTCTGGATGAGGCCATGCAATTTTGCATGTTGCAACACTTATTTGTCTCAGACCGACAAATTATCACAAACATTCTCTATTGCAACTAGTTTTGGGTCAAGAACATAATATATCTCATCTAAGAATTTTTGGATGTGCCTGTGTCACCACCACATCGCACAAAAATAGGATCCCAAAGAAGATTAGGTATATATGTTGGGTTTGAATCACCCACAATTATTCGATATCTTGAACCATTAACTGGAGATATTTTCACTGCTCGATTTGCAGATTGTCGGTTTGATGAGACACTTTTCCGAAAATTAGGGGGAGAAGATGATGATATCAAAAGAGAAATTTTATGGAAAAATTCATCATTTGTCTCATCTTGATCCACGTTCTTCTATTTGTGAGCAAGAAGTACAAAAGATTATCCACCTGCAGAGAATTGCAAATCAAATGCCAGATGCATTTACAGATTTAAAGAGAATTACTAAATCACCTATTCCTGCAGAGAATGTCCCTACTCGAATTGATGTCCCCCTAGGACCATATTCTAGTGTCATAGCTAATGAGTCGAAAGCACACCTAAAGCGTGCTAGACCATTGGGTTCTAAGGATCAAAATCCTAGAAAAAGAAGACTAAAAGGTCAAGATGACACTACGAAAGAATCTCACATGGAAGTTCAAGATATGAATAATTCTAATATCCCTGATGGAATCAATAAGCTCACCTAATGGTGTTAAACCTGTTGGTTATAAATGGGTCTTTGTGCGAAAAATAAATGAGAAAAACGAAATACAAAGGTACAAGGCACGCCTTGTTGCACAACGTTTTTCTCAAAGGCCTGGTGTCGATTATGAAGAGACATACTCACCTGTTATGGACGCAATAACATTGCGTTATCTAATTAGTTTCACAGTCCATGAGAGACTTGAAATGTATTTAATGGATGTGGTTATAACCTATCTTTATGGATCACTTGATAATGAGATATACATGAAAATCCCCGAAGGATTTAAGATGCCCAAAGCATATAGTTCAAAATCTCGGGAAATGTATTCAATTAGATTGCAGAGATCATTATATGGTTTAAAGCAATCTGGACGCATTTGGTATAACCGTCTTAAGTGATTATTTATCTAAAAGAAGGTTATACAAATGAAGCAATTTGCCCATGTGTTTTTATAAAGAAAACAATATCGAAATTTGAAGTACTTGCAGTTTATGTTGATGACATAAATCTTATTGGAACTCCAATGGAGCTTGAAAAGGCAATTGATTATTTGAAGAACGAATTTGAGATGAAAAATCTTGGAAAGACGAAATTGTGTCTTGGTTTGCAAATTGAGCATTTGACAAATGGTATTTTCGTTCATCAATCTACCTACACAGAAAAAGTGTTAAAAAGATTTTATATGGATGGAGCATATCCACTGAGTACTCCGATGGTTGTTCGATCACTTGATGTGAATAATGATCCATTCCGACCTCAACATAAGAATGAGAAAATTCCAGAAAAAGTGTTGAAAAGATTTTATACGGATGGAGCACATCCACTGAGTACTTCGATGGTTGTCCGATCACTTGATGTGAATAATGATCCATTCCGACCTCAAGAAAAGAATGAGGAAATTTTTTATCCTGAAATACCTTATCTTAGTGCAGTTGCTGCACTAATGTATCTTGCTAACACTACAAGGCATGATATTGACTTTTCAGTAAATTTGTTGGCAAGGTATAGTTCTGCTCCTACTAGGAGACATTGGAACTGATATTGCCTTTTCAGTTAATTTAATGGCAAGGTATAGTTCTGCTCCAACTAGGAGACATTAGAATGGGAACAAACACATATTGGGATATTTGAAAGGAACTATCGATATGGGCTTATTTTATTCTAATGATTGCAATCCCGATCTTGTTGGTTATGCTGATGCAGGGTGTTTATCTGACCCACACAAAGCTCAATCTCAAACAGGCTACATATTCTTATGTGGGGGTACTGCAATATCTTGGAGATCTATAAAGCAGTCTATCGTGGCCACTTCATCAAATCATGCTGAGATCATAGCTATTCATTAAGCAAGTCGAGAATGTGTGTGGTTAAGGTCCATGGTACATCTCATTCGAGAAAAATGTGGCTTGAAATGCAATAAAGTACCCACAATTTTATATGAAGATAATGTTGCATGCATAGCACAACTAAAGGGAGGATTCATAAAAGGAGATGGAACAAAGCATATTTCGCCAAAGCTTTTCTATACACATGAGCTCCAAAAGAATGGTGATATAAATGTGCAAATTCGTTCAAGTGATAATGTGGCTGATTTGTTCACCAAGTCTCTACCAACTGCAACTTTCAAGAAGATGGTACTCAAGATTAGGATGCTAAGATTCAAGTCTTTGGATTGATGTTCTCATCAGGGGGAGTTAATACGCGATGTACTCTTTCTTCCAAACAAGGTTTTATCCCATTGGGTTTTCTTTGTAAGGTTTTTAATCTTCAAGTCCGTGGATTGATGTTCTAATCAGGGGGAATTAATACACGATGTACTCTTTTTTCCTCACAAGGTTTTGTCCCATTGGGTTTTCCTTGTAAGGTTTTTAATGAGGCATCAAACAATGCGTATTATTAGATATGTGCTCTTTTTCCTTCACTAGAAATTTTTCCATAGGGTTTTATCTAGTAAGGTTTTAACGAGTCACATAATCTAGCAAATATACATTCAAGGGGGAGTGTTTTAAACATATTCTATTTATGGTGAATATCTATTTTATGTAGATTCCTTTAGGAGTTAGGAATCCTACTTGAATACCAATTCAGTTTCTTACTTGGAGACCAAGTCAGTTTTTTCCTATAAATATAAGAGTTTCCTTCATTGTAATATAGATCTCAATATTATTCAAGAGCAATAAGAAATCTTCTCTCTTCTCTCTACTTTCTTCTTCTTTTACTTTATAGTTTCATAACATAATTACATATATAAATAATCAAAATCTCAATAACATATTAGCAAATAATTCAATTCAAAAAACTGAAAATAGATAATAAATACAAAAAATCTAGAACTTGAATGAGGAAAAAACAAACCAAAGTCAACAGCGAGGAAAAAAATAGAGTAACTATAAAATCTAAAGAAGAGAAAAAAGACCCTAAAATTAACTTTAACTTCTAAAACACCCCAAATTAGTTTCTTTTTTTTTTTAAGAAAATACAAAAGGCGACGCCTTTCTCGCCTCTCGCCTTAGTCGCTATGGCATCGCCTTTTGAAGATCGCCTTGCCACAAAGCTAAAAGGCGATGAAGGATCGCCTCTCCTCTCCTCTCGCCATTAGCAACAAGGCGATTGCCTTTCACAACACTGCCTATTCCTATTCTAACAGGTATCACCTCTGTTTTTAGCTAGTCTCCATTGGTTAAGAGAGATTATTAAGTCCTTAAAAACAACTCACCATGTGATTTTAGGTTTACCTCATAACCATTTTATCTTTCCATATTCAGTCATTATATTGTCACATAGAGCATGACAAATCATTTCTTGCGAACTTCTTTCCTTTATCCTACATTCTACATGCACCATCTATCAAACGCTTTTTTAATCTTGTCCAATTTTATATCCATAAAAACATTTGATTTCCACTACATTCATTTTGTGGACACTGTTGTTAAAGGCTCATTTGAACCCTCAAACTTAGTGTGCTTTGCCTGAGCAGTTTGGCATATGTCAAGGTGCTAAGGCTTGTGCATCTTTATAGATGGGTTCTATCTTTAAGGGAACTATAACACACATATATAGCTTAATTATAGTTTTTTCTATTCTTGTCTAAACAATAACTATTTGTGTCTACAATTACATCTCTTGTATTACATTTCAATTTTCGGTTTTTCTTTATTGAGATCTTTTCCTCTCGAGTCCACGCTTTCATTGAGCTCTGCACTTAAACATCAAACAAGCTTTGGCCTTTCTTTGCAATTTACAATTTTGACTATTGTGTTTTATGGGTATGTTGGGCATTAAAGGCCCAGCATTCACTGTTTACAGCATTTCTAGTTTCACCAATTGTCCAATTGAACGGGCCTCTCAATTGTCAAATATTTCCATATCATAGATACTACTATTTAACATTCCTTTTTGATGAAGTAATTTCATTAAATGGCTCAAAGTACTATTTAACATTCCACTAATGCAGTCATCCTATTTCAATAATGTGATACATCTTCAACTATTAAGTCATTCTCTTGCGATTCCTCGAGCCGACAAAGTTCAAGTGTCTATTAGTTACTACAATCATATATAGTGTCACTTCACACATTCAAACTTATGCAAAGTTTGAGGCAATTTCGATGAGATGGTTAAATTGGAAATAGAGGGACGTAAAAATAACTCATGTCTTGGTAATATCAAGAATGAACTATAGAGATAATATCATAAACTAATCATTGAAAAATAACTCTTTAACATAATTCTTGATAAGCACAAAATTTTAAAAGAATAAGGAACTTGAGAAAATGACAAAAATGGCCTCTTATGTTTGAAGATAGGTTCAAAATGGTCATTAAATATACTCCTGAGCACTTTGTCCTTAATAAAACTGAATACTTTTGGTAATCATCAAATATTAAACGAACTCCAGTTTTTAGATTGTAGTTGTTAGATTAAACATGAATTGCGGAAAAAATGATTTAACATGAACTCACATTTGAGGTGAAGTTTCTTTTTTGGGGGGTCTATTTCAAGAGTATTGTGCAACTTTTTTAGGTGCATTTTCTGCTACTTTACATCTACTTTTTGGTATGATGCAAACTTTTGTTTTCTCGTTTCTGATATTTGACGGGACTTTCCCGATATTTCTGGTTAGATATATTTTCACGCAACAAAATACCCAGTGTAATCCCACAATGGAGTCTGGGGAGAGTGGGATGTACACAGACCTTACCTCTACCTTTGCAGGATAGAGAGGTTGGTTCCCATAGACCCTGGGACTCAAAAGAAATATAACTGATGCTGGAAATCAAGAAAGAAAAAGAGACAACATAATAACAAACAAAATAAGTGTAGCAACAGATATTATCATACACTGGGGAACAAATATTATATAAAAATACAACTTGATAATTGTAACAAGAAGATGAAGTAACTTTAATTTTGTTTTAATCATTTAGATGTATGATTGAGATCTCATCAAAAGGAAATGAGTTGTTAAACGTAGTAACCAATCGAGTTGTTTTACAATTAGACTTAATATATATGTATTTCTGGTTGGAATATTTTGTCTTTGAAAAGGTAACTTTTTGTTTCTGCTTTTTTAGAAACAAGATTGTTTTGCTTCTTCCAAACCACAGAAAAACCACTTTTGCTTCTACTTAAAAGCCCTTCTATTTCTTGGTCGAACCCGTCAAATTTCCAAAAAACGTGTTTTTGGCCTCCAAACCAATTGGCCAAACAGGCTCTATGTCACGATGTGGTCAGGCTCGCTTGGGAAGCGTTTAAACCTTGAAATTAGGTGCAGATATACTAACCGCTTCACCTTGCTTGGCAGCATTTTAGAAGGCACCTAGGTAGTAAGGCCCTTGCCTTATTGCTCAACGGCTCTATCTTTAAGAGAGCAGCAGTAAAGGATAAATCTTTCATCTAGTTATAGCTTCTTCAATTACTTTATTCATATAATTGTTGTTTCAGCTTTTAGCAATTATTCTCCAACTACACATTTCACTTATGCCTTTCTTCGTTAAAGCGCGTATTTTATTGGTGTTTTGGGCTTAAAGTCCCATCCTCGGTACATCTTACACTTTTTGCCTTCGATAACACTGTCATGAGAGGCAGAGCGAGTATATCAGCTGCAACCAATTCCTAATTATAGATTTTGCAAGTTATTTATCAAAACAAAACTTACATGTCTTTCTTCCTGCTCTCTCTGCACTTGAAGGTCACGCTGATTCTTCTCAGCCAAAGCTTTAGCCTGAGCACATACATAACAACTATGAAGAAATACATAGAACCTACTGTGCAAACAACCAAACACTGATATATTAAATGCTAAAAGTTGTAATCAGAAAGTTGTACTGAATATTAAACGACCAGAAGGAAAGATGTCATTTCTCAGGACGCATACCGCACGTTCCTGAGTACGTTGATGGCGTTCTAGTCTTGCTCTTCTTCTTTCTTCAGTTTCCCCTTCAACATCTTGGAACTCTCCAGATGATGCAGAAGCTGGTGAAGTTCAACAGTACACAATAAAGCCGTGAGAAACAACTTTAAAAAAAAAATCAGATACATAATGTTAGATCATAAACACACAAAAGAGAGTACCTCCAAAGATAGAAGAAAGATCATCCACGAAACTAGTTGTGGAAGATGCTTTCCTCATGTTGGAGGAGGATACACCAGCTGTTGATTTTGGCCCTTCAGATCCTCCCTTATTCTGAAACTGCGAATCAAAAATGTTTTCCTAGGATGGAAACGAACATAGTAAAAGTCAGCAAGAATGAACAATAAATAGTTATCATTACTTATCAAAAACAATTAACAATATAATGTACAGTACTATTGCAATAACAATAGGCTATATATTAATGGTATTTGCTACTCACAGGAGTACTTGTTCTCATCTTTGGTGCACTGCTGGCTCTACCCATACTAAAAAAGGATTCAAGATCATTATCATTCCTTTGTTGGTTCATCCTTGCAGAAGCAGCTGCCCTTTCTCGAGCCTCTGCAGCTGCTCTTTCTCGAGCTTCTGCAGCTGCCCTTTCTACTGCTGCTCGTTCTGCTCGCCTTCGTGCCTCAACCTCAGCCTTCGCAGCAGAAGCTTTTTCACGTGCTTCTTTTTCCCTTGCTTCTGCAGCTGCCTTTTCAGCTCTTTCTTTAGCTTCTGCTGCAGCTCTTTCACGAGCTTCTGCTTGTGCCCTCTGAACTGCCGCCTTTTCAGCCCGTGCTCGAGCTTCAGCTGCAGCCTTCTCCACAGCAGCTCTTTCTGCTTTTAAGCGGGTTTCAGCAGCAGCTCTGTCACGTGCCTCAGCTGCTGCTCTTTCACGTGCTTCCCTGGTAGCCCTTTCTACTGCTTGCCTAGCCCTTTCTTTTTCAAGCTCCCTGGCTCTCTCCCTTTCTTTTTCGAGCTCCTTGGCTCTCTCCCTTTCTCTCTCCCTTTCTCTCTCCCTTTCTCTCTCAAGCTTCCCTTGTGCCCTTTCTTCCTCTTCCTTCTCTCGCTGTCGCCTCTCATTTTCTAGTCTCTCCTGGTTTTCTTGAAACTCTCTTTCCTGCACTTCATTTATTGTTTGTTCATCCCTTTCCAGATGTAAAGCTTCCTTGCTCTTAGCAGACCTTGCAGATTCTCTTTCTCGGACTTCCTTGGCATGTCTAAATTTGGCCTCAGCTCTATCCATAACCTCCTTCATTGCAGCTGCTGATGCAGCAGCTACAGAGTGTCCACTCATCTCTTCTCCAGAAAGAGCATCAGCATTTTCATCAATACTACTCTTCGACCAACCCCTAGCAAAATCCTCAAATTCATCCAACTGTGAGACTGGAGGGCTTTTAACTGCAGGACGAACCGACTTAGGACTCTGAGAATAATGGAAGTGATTAGGGAAAGAGGAGTACCCCTCACCCTTCCTTGCATTAGAAGTGGAAAAACTTGCCTCTGACTTTGAATTGCGCCGTGGTATAGGAGGCGGTGGTCGCGATGGAGGTGGAGCACTTGTAGGTTGTGTAAAAAGAGGAATCTCTAATACAGTAAGCCATATATCATCAGAAGCCTGTACTTGATCTTCTGATCTTGGGGATGTATCCACTTGGAAGTTTGTTTCGTGAAAATCATTATCTGCATATGGCGGAGGAGCAGCTTCACCCAAAGATCTCAGAGGATCTTCTGAAGGCATGTTAAAATGGGAAGACTCTTCA